>SNQJ01S0045357.1:0-31945 GCA_010110895.2 Picea sitchensis | reverse complement strand
GTTCCTCGATCCTGATCCTGGGCTCCTCCTCTTCTTTTGTCCTCCAACTGTTGTTGCTTGAATTTCTCCTAAATCTTGAGGCAAGGCTAAAGGGTTGGGACAAAACGGACTTGGCAATTTGGCAGAGTTTCTTTGCTATGATTATTCCTCCTTTGAATAGTACCCCTACCCCTCCTTTTATAGGCTAGAAGGAGCTAGGGTTTTAGGCGAACTCTTGGCCATGCATGGCTGGGAGTTCCAGTTAACTGACAAAAATCTTTTCGTCCCGGCGGAAACTTTCCTGATTTTTTGCTTTGTTAGGTAAACGCGGGCTGTAGTGGACTAGCCCGCGGTCACCCGCGTGCAGTAGAAGGCCAGCAAGCGGTCCCCCGTGCCCAGTGAGAGGTTAGGGCGCGGGTCACTTGATTTAAGTGGTTTTTTGAGGTTTTGTTCAGCATGGCTTTGGCTAGGAAGAGGCATGAGTTGGCCTGATGTCAGGTAAACCTGTGTGGTGCATGTTAAGGTTATAACAATTATGCCTTACAAATGCCTTCCTTCTGGCTTATTTGGTGCAAGTACCACCTTTAAAGGGAACCTTCACTGGATTGGTCAGTCTCCATGCTTATCTTGATGATTTAATCATGTGCATCAAAGGGATGATGATTACATCGGAATTGCAAGTGTTGGGTCCCTTCCAAATTATTTTTGTCTTGGAAACTAACTTATACATTTTAAGGAAATTACAGAGACAATTGTTTTCCTACAACACTAACAGTCCTCGTTTGAAGTATTACGAGGGGCCAGCATGAAAAGTCCTAATGTTGATGGAATTTTTGTATACTAATAGCCTACCTCTGCTTTCAATTTTTGTTGTTCCTTTCTATGCTTACAATACCTTGAATTCTACCTTCTAATCTAGGTTGTATTTCCTTGTTGTTTTCAATTGAGTCTTTTACTGTTGTTGTTTTAATTTTTGCATTATTACTTCTATTGTAATTTTGTCCTTATCATCTTTTAAGCGTTTGGTCAAGATAGGATGTTGGATCAATTCTGCCATAGTGACACTCCTGCAAAGCATTGTTAGTCGATAACAATTAATCTCACACAGATGTTATGATGTCTCCTCTGAAGGGCCCTTGAAATTGTTACATATTTCCACTGTTGTCTTATAAGGAATTGGTTATTTCTCGCTTCTTCTTGCCATTTCTTCATCCATTGAGATCTTAAGAGAAAGTCTATAAGTGTTCCTCCTTGAAGGTTTAGAGCATATTCCAGTTGAATGATTATGCATACAGTGGTAAAAATCCCTCATACTTAACATTTTTCATGAATTATTCCCAAATTCCCAGTCATCTTTCCATTAAATCTGCTCACTTCCCCCTGTTGCATAATTATTCTCGTTATGTCTTCTAAATTTACTATTCTTGGTCCACGAAACCATGAGTTCTGAGTTCTAAATCTATTGAAAACAAATTTTCCATTGGAGTTGCCAGTTGTTGACGATTAAAAAAAAATGTAAACGAATTTTCACCCGTAAAGTGTTGCTAAAAGCCTATTATTATAAAAATTAAATAATACTAGTAGGTGGGACCCCCTTAAACTATCGCAGGTCAGATCTATTCATTTTTTATGTTATGATGATGTGAGACACGACTTACATGGTTGATGAGATCTTGTTGTTATTGGTCATGATTTGAGCTTATGAAGTGTTGATTCCTTATATTACTACAGCCTATGTTATTCATTGATGTCATTGCTATCTATTCTTATCGCACCTGCACAACAAACATGTTAGTGAAATTACATGAAGGAAATTTTTGAGAAAGGAAAAAATACTATAACAAGTGCAAAGAAAAGGGATCTAATTCTGCAATTTTACTATACTACAGGAGAAACAATTGCAAAAGGGGAATAATTTTAAGCTATCCTATATGATATTTTACATGCATGAAAGACTTAACGATTATTGTTGAAATCCTAGCTAGAAAGTAAATGGATATGCAATTTTGATTGAGTTATATGGTTAATACGCATATGGTATGAATGTTGGTGTCGCATTTGGAAAGGTAATAGTGCAAAAGATTATGCAAATTGATGAATTATATGGAACTTGGGAATTATGTTATGGCAAAAGTTAGAAAGGTGATATGGCCACACTGTTGGTTTTAATGGGTGATGGACTCGATACATGGGTTGATTGATGGTGTTAATGAAGAACTCATTGGCATGTAATGATGAATTAATGCATTGTGGGTGGAGGCGATGTGCATTTACTGCATGTCACCTTTAATCTTCATGTTAGCCTCCACCCTAGTCGAGCTATTGTTCGATCTTCCTGTTGTGGTTATGCTCTGAATTTTTAGCACAAAGGAACCGCTCGGCCAGCTCTCATTTTAAGGAATTTGATTACAGGTATGTTCTTTTTTTGGCCATTCGTGAATCTGCTCTGGTTATGAAATGATTATTGGCTCGGGTGTATTGTTTTTTGATTTCCTAAGTGTTGCAACTATGTGAAAATGTGTTCTTGAATTGAATGGTTCTTCTTGCAATGATATTGAATTTGTAGAAGTTATTGATCATCCTGGGTGGTAGCTCTATGTTATCCTTGTTGGTTTAAGTGGAGGGTTTTTGTTTGGTCTTGAGTGGATAGTTGTCTTCACGCATTGTCACTAAATCTAGTCTTTGGATTTTTTGGGTTTAATGGTTAAGGGCATTCTACGTCATTTTGTTTTGTTCACTTCGACATTGGTTGATTTCACTACTAAGGGTCACAAAGTGTGTTTTCTTGTTTCTTAATCGGCCTTGTCTCACCTCTGTGCTGTGGTTGTTTGACCGAAGAGCACGAGGGTTATACCCTGCGTGCATTAAATAACATTGCCTGGCCAAACTAGAGCCCCACTTTTCAGTTATGGCCCCTATCATGGATTTGTACCCGTCCACGAATGAGTTGTGGTTCTTCCTGTGTTTGCAGCATGGCCTCGAAGTTTTGACCATTACAAGGAGTGGCTATGCTATCCCTTTGTTGGCTATGGAACAAACCTAGCCCTCCAGTATGAAGAATGATATAGAAGACCAGCCTGGCCTATTGGTTTTATGACTTGGTTATTATTGGATGGTTGTATAATTTTCCACTAATTCGAGCACAGGCTCGCTTGGTTGGTTGTGTGACAGTCAGGTTAGTTGGTATATAGTCATTGACTCTGTTATAGTAGTGGTAAACCCTATATTTCCAGTTGCACTTTCAAGTACGCAGTCCCTCTCCTTATGTTAATAACTCAATATTTTTAATGGAGAGGGTCGTTGCCCCGATTCAAATTGATGCATGGGTATGAGTGGTTTTCACAGCTTGTTAGGTAAATTGATTTTACAACAGTGATGAATTGGTTGGTCAATACACAGTCACTGGTATTTTTCACTAAGGATTGTTTGGATGTTTAGTTGGCATTGGTTACAAATGTTGAGGTTTCTCATGCATGTCGCGTTGTGTGTATGGTGTTTTTGCACAATGAAATAATTGTCATGGTAACTGTGGTGTTCTCTGGGGCTGAATGGTTATTGAACTGGATGACTGTAGAAACTATATCCACTGTATCCTTATTTGTTCCATTGTATAAGTCTGAGTTTGCATAGTATAGTTGATCACAGTTGGACTAAATTGAAGCAATATTGTGTTAGATGGATGGCTCAACACAATTAATTGAGTTATTGTTGTGACTGTGTGTTTGGTTTTGTAAAATGGAGATGTTGCATCTTGGTGTTTTGATGGTTGCGCACTGTGTATAGTATGGATAACTTGGGTTTCCCAGAGTTTTAAGCATGTTTATTTGTTGCAATCGATCATTTGTTAAGAAGGGAATGTTGTCGAGATCTCTTCGTGTTGGATGGATGGCCCAACCTTTTAAGTCACATTGATTTTTTTTTTTTACAGTGGCAGAATTACATTGCCTGGGTGAATTACCCTGTGCATAGCATGTGTCTAAATCGTGGTTGTTGGTTGTATGTTTAAATATCAATTCGGATTTTGAAATTTAATCTAGATTATTGGGTTTACTGCCTATATATATGTTTAATGAATATCAATGCATTTAAATGACAGGCCCTATTGTAGTGATAGTGTGACTGTCATTGTTAATTTTGGAAACATGAATTTGAGTATAATTGTTAATTGAAGTAATGTATGGGCAGTGGTTGATCCTGATGGTTAACATAGTGGAATGGATATTGTTTGGAAATTGTTATAAGATGCAAAGAAAGGAACAATGTCCTCTTTACATATTGTGTGGAATGCATACTATCTTGTGATGGTACTGTGTTGGATATTTGATTATGAATAGTGAACTAGTTAAATACACAGAAATTGTTATTCGGTCAAAATGATTGATGGTTGATACATCTCTTTTCACAGAATGTTTTATGGATCACTTAATTAATGTCGTGAACAGTAATTGTCTTTCCTTCCTTCCATTATTTCATTTTCCACTAATTACATACCCCTTCACCTCCCATATTCATTTTTCCACTCCCTGTTATGAGATTAATTACAGTCAAGATAATTTTGGTGTTAAAGAAGTTGAAAATGGCAATGTCTTGTGTGGACTACAGTGATTTTTTATTGGTTTGTTTTACAGTTGATTGTTGTTGTCAATGAGCAGTAACCATCTTCTTTTCCCCCTCATTGCATCATGTTTCTCTCAATACGAACCACTCACATATCCCAGAACTCTTTTCAACCCCTGCTCATTGATTAACAGTAAAACAATTTGTATGGATTGGATTGCATGAGTCTGATACATTTTTGAGCCAAATTTGTTTCATATTTTTAAGAGTTGTCATGTATGGTAATTTAAAAGAATATTTTCTAATCAATCACGCATGCAGGATGAGTTTTTTCAGTCGAGGTAGCCATGGTCGAGGAAACAGAGGTAGAGGTAACCGGAACCAAGGCCCAAGAAGGCCTAGGTTCTCCATACATTTTGACGTCGATTCACAAGAGCTCGACCAATTGTTTCATGCCAGATTTTCAATTGGATTGGGCAGGGAATAGTTCAACCTAGGCCCAAAAGGCCTCCTTTCCAAGTGTCGCAAGCCCACGATATCCCCTTACCTCCTCATGTCTCATTGCAACTCGAGGTCCCAAAAAATGATGGATGGAAGGAGATTGTCCACCCGACAGTCTCTCAACATCGTGGCTGGCCCAACTTGTCCTTGCCTTATCCTCCGCCTGTTAACCCCATTGTCCAAGATACCCCTGACCACTCGTGAAGGCAATCCTCCCATGCTAGAAAGAGATTGAAAACTGAGGCCCACCATGCTGTTGATAAAGGAAAATCCATTGCTTCCCCTTCATCACCCTCCAATGGCTATGACAAATCTGTGTCTTCTCGTATGCATTTGAGGGATAATTGTTCCCACGTTATCAGCGAGATTAGGCCTAAAGTCTCTCCACAGCTAAAGGAAAATTCAGGAAAATGAAGAGGTGACAGTAGCAATCAAGGAAGGGTTGCATCGTAGATTGGGAAATATGGCTTTTGAGTTTTTATTTTATCTATTGTTTTATGACAGTTGACTTCAAGGATCTTTGGACCACATGTTTTATTTTGGATATATGAGTATTATTTCTGAAATAATTTCAAATTTAATAAGATAAAATTGCCAAAAGTGAATATGTTGATGGGAGACACAAAGAGGTGTGTTTTTCTTAACTAATGGTTATGTTATGATTGTTATGATTGTTATGAACTAAGGGGAGTCACAAGGGGTCCCACCTACTAGTTATTATTTATTTATGACCCTTATTATAATTATTACCCTTCCCCCTAACTAAAGTTAGTTGAGTCTTTTAATTAACATAACTAATGATTTGGTTCAACTACTTCAACCAATTATAATTTGTTAAAAGAAAAAGAAAAGGGAGGAGCAAGAGGAGGATAGAAGCAGAAGCATGCTAAGGTTTTATCTTTGAGTTTATGTTGAGATAATTTAGCTTTCATTCATTCATTATTCATCACAAGCCTAATTCTCTTTTATGATAGCAGGGTCTTATTGTAGACAACAATATTCAAGGTTGAATCACATCATTCAGACACTTGTTTTTCAGAGGTGTCGATCTATCTTTGATAGTCTGCGTAGACATGTTTGTTTGTGAATTAATTTTCATGACTAACAAAGGCTATTGTGTAGAGTCGAGTGGGCAGCACTCTGTGGCAAGTTGATCCAACTTTTAGAGTTCAGTTTTGGTTTTTTGTCAGAGGTCCTTTTGTATGTTCCATCGGGGATGTCTAAGTTTGACTTTGGTCCAAAGTTTCTGTATGAGATTTTGAAAAGAAAATGACTCTTTGGTAAATTTGAATGAAATAAAGGATTTATTTATGTCTCATATGTCTTGATTATCATCTTGGTGACTTTTCTTCTTTCTTTACATTTATTTCAGGAATTGATATGTTTAGAAACTTACATAAAAAGTGAATTTCCAACAAGTTTTTTTGTTGATAAAAGATTAGCCTAAGCACTTGTAATTAATACTTGTGAGTTAGGATGTTATTTTTGTTGGCTATAAACATAGGGTGATATTCCCGTCGATTTTTCTTTAGCCAAGAAGAATCTGAAAATGCTTGAGTAAGATCATTTCATATATTTTCCTCAACAGGTAGCAAAGAGAACAAACCTAGAATCCAACATTTGAAGTTGATCCTGCTCAAAACTTTTGCTCCAAAACTCTTGCACAACTATCCTCTAAAAATTCATGTAGACAAAGAGACAAGTAACTGCAAACAGGTAGTTATCTTCTAACTAACTAGACATGATCATTTCAATTTGCATAACATATTCAAAGCAAGATATAGATAATCTCATTAAGAACATGAATCAAAAAATAGAAATGGACGAGAATGAGAGATCTTTTATTATTAACATCATAAAAGTTAGTTACAACCTGTGTTGGCCCTTGGTTATGGAAGGAAGTGAAGAAAAAGGAAGAAAAGGTAAAAAGAGAGCTTCATGGGAGACACAGTAACTTTCACTGAGTCGAAGTGAGCAAAAGAGCAGGAAGGATGGAGCGAAGTACGAAAAAGCAAGCCATTGGAAGAGAAGATTAGGGATGACAGATCAGAAAGGAAGAAGGATCGTGGACAACTCAGCAAGCAAAGAAAGCCATAATTGGATTATTTGGAGCACCGTG
Organism: Picea sitchensis; assembly: GCA_010110895.2. Taxonomy (NCBI): domain Eukaryota; kingdom Viridiplantae; phylum Streptophyta; class Pinopsida; order Pinales; family Pinaceae; genus Picea; species Picea sitchensis. Next base: position 24,789 of record SNQJ01S0045357.1, on the reverse strand, counting down.
AGATGAAGAAGGAAAGACAGGTTGGCAAAGCCTAGAAAAAAACGGGTCAAGTTGACCTAGGGTTTTAGACACTTAGGGTTTTGGTAATTAGGGTTTTGACACCTAGGTTTCGACCTGAGGTTGTCGGTGAGGGATTGTAATGTATAAATAGAGGTCGAGAGGACCTAGGTCGGGTCAGTACTAGCATTGGGTATTGATATTGATTGTTGTTGGTTAAGAGAGTATTGTCCTATGAGAGAGAGGAGTGTTGAGAGTGAGAGCCTTCTGGTATTGTAAGATCTTCAGTTAGGTGCAAATATCAAGTCATGTAGTTGGGTGCGCAGGAAGGTGGGAAACAAAAAGAAGAGAGAAGATCTATTGACTAAGAGCACAGATCAAAACTGTAAGCTTTATCTTACTATATTAGAAGCACATTTATGTGGACATAGCCCTAGAGAAAGGGTGAACCACGTATATCTGGTGTTATGTGTGTGTGATTCCTACCTGGATTTTTGACATTGTTATTATGTTAATTGCATTATTGTGTTAGATCAGATGTATGGCTACGGAGAGTAGATCTAACTGATAAAGAGATATATGAATGCTTCATTATTGTTGTATTAGTTTCACTTGATATTCCCCTGGTTGTAGACATCCCTGTCCTGCAACCCCCCTCTTAGCTACTTCGGGTGAGACTGCATCTGCTTCGCAAGTGTTGCCAAAAGGGCCAGTAGTTAGGGCTTGTTGGTGTTCTCTTGGAGTGAACCCTGGGTCTGCCCCTGTGCCAACAAATGGTTCTGTTGTTGGGACCGAAATTTGTGTAAGGGGATGCCAAGGTGGTTCCCATCGAAGACAGAAATTCAGAAGTGGATAGAGGATCAAGAGAGGGACTTCGCTGAAGCCCAGAACAAGAACCCTAAACTGAGTACTAAGGATTGGTTACAAAGATACATATTCACCGACATTCACGAGATATTCTTTGGGGGAATCCACCAGGAATTGTTTGAATGGTTGGCTAGGTTAGCTGATACCCAATTTGAGATCAGATCTAGACCTCCTGTGGTCTGGATGTCGGAGTTGATTAAGAAGGTTAAGAGAGTTGACAACGTTGTATCAAGGGATGTAGATCATTGGTTCGATAGTACCATTGGAGGGTATATCACTGAGTTTGTTGTTGACACAACAAAATCGTATAGCCAAGCCGAGAGATACTTTTTCAAAGGACCTAGAGGGAAAATTTTGCACTTTCTGAAGCTGAGAATCAAGATGTTGTTACATGAAAAGAATGTCTTGAAGATACAATAGAATGGCCAGACCTGAAAAGGCTAATGTTCAAGATCTCAGACAGCGACAACGACACAGAAGCTGGACATACGCGCAGTGGGAAAGTATTATGAGGAGTTCACCTTGAGATCTTGTTTAAGAAAAACTATGGAGAAGAGGGTTTCTACAGTGGAGAAGAGGTATATCTAACCAACGAAGAACATTCAGAGCCCAGCAGAACAGAAGAAGGAGAAGCTGAAGAACTTCACCAAAGCGAGCCAGAAACCTTAGGAACTACACAGGTTACTGAAGTAAGTAACATTAACCCTCCTATTGCTTCAATAGCACCAAGAAGTCAGAATAGTTAGAACCACTAGAGTCTTTAGAGTACTGTTACCAACAATTCAGCCTACACTCAGACAGGAAGCCTAGGGAAATCTATGGAAGATGAGATGAGTCTCCCTATCTTTAGAGGATATAGATCTGAGGATCTAGATCAACACTGGTTCCTGTGTGAATCTGTATGGAATATTAAAAGTATCACCAACAAAGCCATCAAGAGAACCCAGTTCAACACTACGCTACGGGACTGCGCAATGAGCTGGTACATGAAACTTGTCCAAGGACTGGCGTAGCCTAAGCCACTGAATTAGATCAAGAATGTGCTAGTTGTAGAGTTTAAAAAACCTAAGTCACAGTCACAATGTATTACATAGATAAAAGAGATCAAACAAAAGGTAGCAGAACCTATTTGGGAGTTCGACTAGAGATTCAAGACCCTAACAGGCCGATTAAATTTTTAGATCCCCCATGAATAGAACAAAGAATGGTTCATCGTTGCGCTATTACCACACATCAGAGTCCCTCTAATGCAGTAGAAGATTGCATCACAGGCAGAAGCTTTGGAGATCCCCATGAAGCTTGAATCAACGCCTATGGGAGAATCTAGCTCAGGCATGAGCCAGATCTTGAGCCAGTTGAATAGTCTATCTCTGTAGGTTGAGGATATGAAGAAAGATAAGGGAAAGGACAAAAGAGAAGATATCTAGTGTGTAAGATGCAGATATGAAATTCATGATAAATAACATTGTCCCATGTTCCATGAATATTTGGCCTCAGGAGCACCGAGCCCCTTGAAGCAATTTAACCTACCCTGGTGCAATGTATGCAGAAATAGGCATCGCCCAGGTGAATGCTATTACATGCAGAAGTATGTTCAGACACCCACAAATTTGTACTGCACATTCTGTAAATCAGTGGGGCATGATGATCGATATTGTAGAGCTTACGATCTCATGCATGAGAGGTCGAGGGACATATACAAGATCCAAGGCGAAGTACACCAAGAAGGAAATAATGCACAGTATAATTCTCCATAGAGAGGAAATTTCACTCCTCATGGTGGCTACAGAGGATGAGGATAAGGAGGAGGTATGGGCCAAGGCTGAGGACAAATTATCTGTTATAATTGTGCGCAGCCAGGACACTTAGCAAGGGATTGTCAGAATCCTTGGACAACCTACAGTTATTGTAACTCCTTCGATCATGTCATAGAGGAATGCCCTGTGCTACTAGATAAGCTTTAGGAAAGACAAGGACCCCAGCATAACCCACAAGTACAACTGATATATGATGAACCTTGTGGAAACGACCCTAGATTCACTGTCATTACTCGAGGAGGCGTTGCTACAAGAGAAGATAGGGCAGCACAAGGAAAGAATGCAGACGACCATGGAGTCAGGAAAGCTACAGAGAAGACCCTAATGTTCGAGGCTAAGAAAGTAATACAAATCTTTGAGGAGGAAAGAAAAGAGTTCAAAGGAGATCAAGGGTCCTCATCCCAAATGAAAATAGAAATTAAAGAGTATGGCATGCCTTAGGTGTTTGATCAGTCTGCATCGCCAACAGAAGAAAAGGAGGTAAGCAAACTCATGGAATTTTTGTGCACTTGTGTTAAGTTGATTCAGGATAAAAGCATTGTACAAGAATTACAAGATTTAATCAAGCAATATGAGCTAGGCAAGATAGACTCCTTACTGAATAGGGAAGTGTACCAAATTGGGAAAAGGAGAAGGACAAATAAGGAATTGCACCTGAATGCTTAAATAGGAGAATATGATATAGACTATGTAGTCCTCGACTTAGGGTTAGAGGTCAATGTCATGACGAAGCAAACCTGGGCACTAATGGGAAAACCTAAGCTGATATACTCCCCTATCAGGCTTCGCATGGCTAATCAGAAAGTTGTCAACCCATTTGGATGATTGGAGCATGTCCCTGTGGACATCGATGGAGTTAAGACCTTTGCATATTTTTAAGTAATTGAAATTGTTGATGGCAGCTACCCTTACCCTGCATTATTAGGAATTGATTGGGCCTTCAACAATTATACTATTGTTGATCTAAATAAGAGGCATATGACATTTGAAAGAGATGACCTTAGGGTCATTGCACCTTTAGATCCATATGAGGGACCTAGATACATAGATCCTGTTAGAGAAGAAGACTACGCATATGAGCTGGAAAAAATCTATAAATTAACAGCCAGACAACAAGATTATATCAACCCTACTGTCGATGGGAATCTAAGCCGGCGAAGTGACAGTGCATGTTCGTTAGATTCAGAAGGAGCGTTGGAGAACTGGAAGAACTAGATGTATGAAGTATCCACAAGGATATGTGATCGATTGACCAGAGAAGTTCCCTGGATTGGTTCGACAACAAGTAACTTACCTACCTTCGATGGTCTAAATCCTTTAGAATCCTTCTTAATGGACTTTGAAGCAATTATACCAGCACATTAGAGGTTGTTGGCTATGGATGAGGACCTGAAAGCTACACTAACAAGATGCTAGGGGACACACAAAGGAAACATCATAGACTGGACACAATGTCGAACCTTGATGACAGTGTGGTTTTTAGCACAAGTAGGAAGTTGTGAAGCAAGGTACATAGGTCGAAGCTGCCCAAAGGACCATGTACGAAGCTGCGAAGAGGCCTGGAGTGACATTCCTTGAGAAAAATGGGTACATAGATTCATTGACACACTAGACACGATCCCTATTAACTGGTACCTTCAAGCGGATTTGCGCCTAATCACTTCAGATTGGGAAGGTATGATCCAGAATTTTGTAACCACCTTTTTGTTTGATAGTGAATTTCCTTCTATAGACCAAGAATTACAGATTGTGAGACAGAGCGTATTTAAGGAGGCATTTGGCCTCCCTTTGGATAAAGAAGAGGATGAATGGAATGTGCCATTCTAGAAATTGCAAGGATGTTACCACATTAATGTCGATGAAGATGATGATCCGAGGAAGGTAAACATTGTTGAGACAGAGGGCCACAAAAATTTGGAAGGACCAGGAGTTGAGTTTCCATTCATAGGACAATCGATCAAAATAAAGAAAGTCAATATTGGGATAGAGGAGACACCAAATCTTGCTAATGACGGAGATTATTGGGATTCTGTTACCATTGACAAGATTACAAAGTTATTGCATGAATATCAGGACTTGTTCCCGACCAAGTTCACTGATATGAAGGGAATCAAAGGACCTATGGGAGAAATGAGAATACCCTTGAAACTAGATTCGAAGCCAGTCAAGAAAAGACCCTACAGATTGAATCTGAAATATAAGGAAAAAGTGAAGATTGAGCTCGATTGAATGCTGGAAGCAGGGATTATTGAACCTGTCGAAGATTCAGAGTGGATCAGCCCTATGGTGGTACAAGACAAAACAATAGGAGAAATTGGGATCTATGTGGACGTCAGGAAGTTGAATGATGCCTGTCTACATGACCCCTTCCCTACACCATTCACAAACAAAGTGTTGGATAATGTGGGAGGCCATCTTTTCTAGGGTGGTGGTCGAAGCGTTCAAATAATTTTTGCATAAATTTTTAGAAGCATACTTTGATGACTGGACTATTTTTAGCTTGTTGAAAAATCATATTGAATGTCTAAGGCTAATGTTGGATAAGTGCAAGTAATGTCAAATTTATTTGAATCTGAAGAAGTACATCTTCTTCTCACCATTTGGAGTATTATTAGGTCATATTATATGCAAGCAAGGATTGTTTGTGGACCCATCCAAAATTGTAATTATAGTTGATTTGCCACCTCCTACTTCAGTCAAACAATTGCGCACTGCACTAGGACATACTGGCTATTACAGGAAATTTATCAAAGGATATGCTCAAATTATTGTGCCAATGGAGAAGTTATTAAAGAAAGACTGTCAGTTTGGTTGGTCAGAAGAATTCCAGCGAGCTTCGACACATTGAAACAAAAGATGGTGACTGCGCCTATTCTGGTCTTTCCAGACTGGAGTAAGGAATTTCATGTGCCTGCCAATGCATATTCTATTGCATTAGGAGCAGTATTGTCACAACCTGGAGAAGGGAACATTGATCATCCATTAGCATTTGCCAGCAGAAAGCTATCCACAGCTGAAATCAATTAAACTACTACAGAGAGAGAAGGATTAGCCATGGTGTATGCACTACAGAAATTCTAACACTACTTGTTGGGAGGACACTTTAAAATGTTTACTGATCACTCCATGTTGAAGTACCTAGTCAACAAGCCAGTGTTGGGGGGGCAAATATGCATATGGCTTCTCCTGTTTCAAGAACATGATTTTGAGATCATAGTTAAGCCAGGAAGAATGAACAAAAGACCTGACCACCTGTCAAGGTTGGAGCATGGAGAAGAAACGACCAATCTAGAGGATACACTACCTGATGCACAACTTATCACCATTAATCAGGTGGATGACCACTTCGCAGACATAGTTCAGTTCCTATCAATGGGAATGGCTCCAAGTGAGTATACAATTCCTCAGAAGAAACAACTAGTGGCGTGCGCTGCAGATTTTTCATTGATAGTTGGTCAGCTATATAAGATGGGATCTGATGAGATACTAAGAAGATGTGTGATGGAGGCAGAGCTCCCACTGATCCTCACAGAAGCTCATGAAGGCATCGCAGGAGGAAATTACGCAGGGAAAGCAACTGTACAAAAGGTTCTGCGAGTTGGCCTTTGGTGGCCTACGTTACACAGAGATGCTAAAGAGTATGCCAGAGCATGTGATGTATGCCAAATATTTGGAATACCATCTCGAAGAGACAAAATGTCCTTAGCACCACATATGAACCTACAAGCATTTGAAAAATGGGCCATTGACTTCATGAGACCTATAAACCCACCAAGGAAACGCATAGGAGCAAGGTATATTATTAATGCGACAGAATACCTGACTAGATGGGCCAAAGGCAGAGTAGTCAAGGACTGTAGTGAAACTACAGCTGTGCATTTTATATTTGATGACATAATAACGAGGTTTGTATGACCTAAGATCCTCATGAGTGATCAAGGTACACACTTCATCAATAAGACAGTGGAATCCCTGGCCGAAGAATTTGCAGTCCACCATCAGCAAAGTACACCTTACCACCCACAGGCAAACAAAACGGTTGAAGCATTCAACAAGATCTTGGAGACAACATTGAAAAATATTTGCAACGTAAACATGGATGACTGGGATTTAAGAGTACCAGCAGTACTCTGGGCTTATAGAACCACTTGCAAGAAATTAACAATGCAGACCCCCTTCAAGTTGGTTTATGGTCTTGAAGTTGTTGTCCCAATGAAGTAATTGGTACCAAGCTTAATAATTGTTTCACTTACAAACATGGATGATACCGACATTGTTCGTGAAAGGCTTGCACAGTTGGTTGAACTAGAAGAAGACAGATTCATTGCAGGATTCCAGCAGCAAGTTCAGAAGGAACGCGAAAAGGCCTATCATGATAGGAACATCAATAAGAAGGCACTTAAGCAAGGTGATTTAGTACTGATGTATGACAGTAAGTTTATCAAACACCCGGGGAAGTTCAGAACGCATTGGCTCGGACCATATGAGGTCTCTTATGTTACAGAAGGAGGAGTTGCACAGCTAAAGACATTGAAGGGAGACTGGAAGGAAGGATTGGTGAATGGGAGTCGACATAAGTTGTACTATGACAACCAGCTGCCTCGCAGCTCTTAGTAAACGCAGGAGGAAAAGGGTCTAGGTACCATGTGCATTTGAAAATGGGTACTAGACACAGAAAAGATAGTCTGCACAAGGTTGGAAAGGAGGCATAAAGCAGAAAGCAAGGGTTGCACTGCGCAGTCGAAAGTCGAAGTAAAACAAGAGGATCAGAGCTCAAGTGCCTCGAGATGAGTCACAGGTGAGTGTTAGGGGCCTGTTGGCCCTTGGTTATGGAAGGAAGCGAAGAACAAGGAAGAAAAGGTAAAAATCGAGCTTCGCGGGAGACACAGTAACTGTCACTGAGTCAAAGTGAGCAAAAGAGCAGGAAGGATGGAGCAAAGTACGGAAAAGAAAACCATTGGACGAGAAGATCGGGGATGATAGATCATAAAGGAAGAAGGATCGTGGACAACTCATCAAGTAAAGAAAGCCATCATTGGATGCTTTGGAGCACCGGGAGATGAAGAAGGAAATATAGGTTGGCGAAGCCCAGAAAAAATGGGTCAAGTTGACCTAGGTTTTTAGACACTTAGGGTTTTGGTAATTAGGGTTTTGACACCTAGGTTTCGACCTGAGGTTATCGGTGAGGGATTGTAATGTATAAATAGAGTTCGAGAGGACCTAGGTCAGGTCATTACTAGCATTGGGTATTGATATTGATTGTTGCTGGTTAAGAGAGTATTGTCCTGTGAGAGAGAGGAGTGCTGAGAGTGAGAGCCTTCTAGTATTGTAAGATCTTCAACTGGGTGCGAAGATCAAGTCCTGCAGCTGGGTGCACAGGAAGGTGGGAGACAGAAAGAAGAAGAGAGAAGATATGTTGACTAAGAGCACATATCATAATTGTAAGCTTTATCTTAATATATTAGAAGCACGGTTCTGTGGACGTAGCCCTAGAGAGAGGGTGAACCATGTATATCTGGTGTTATGTGTGTGTGATTGTTGCCTGGATTTATGTCATTGTTATACTGTTAATTTCATTATTGTGTTAGATCAGATGCATGGCTACATAAAGTAGATCTAACTGATAAAGAGATATATGAATGTTGCATTACTGTTGTATTAGTTCCACTTGATATTCCCCTGGTTTTAGACATCCCTGTCCTACAACCCCCCTCTTAGCTACTTTGGGTGAGACTGCATCTGCTTCGCAGGTGTTGCCGAAAGGGCCAGTAGTTAGGGCTTGTTGGTGCATTCTCGGAGTGAACCCTGCATCTGCCCATGTGCCAACAACATGTAACTGTTGCGACACGGTCCTGAAACTGGGCTCCAAGTTCCTCCACCCAAGGCCAAAGATAACAAGCAAAAACTCCAAATATTGTTGTTCCAAAAGGACCAAGGAAGGCAAAGGATTTATTCCTAAAAAGATAAGGAGAACACAAATTCTAAAAACAAGGTTTTTCAGATGGGAAGGACAATCTCATATGCAAGGGGAAAAGGGGACTTGCAAGGCTAGAAGGAAAATGCTAGCATAAGGATGCATTTCTCTATTTTGTTTTTCCTCCACCCTAAGGCTCTAATTTATACTCCCTTTTGAAAGTTGGAGTAGTTATGAATGGGCTATAGGAGGTTGGGAACTTAGGGAACTAGTCAACTCCACCCGAAATATCGGGATTTTTTTTTAAGCCAATTTAACATGTACACGTGTTGATAACTAGCAAGGCACATATGTACATGAGTTTCCTTAATGAGAGTCACGCATATCAAGAAAATTGGGGGTTTTTAAGTATTTTTTGGGAGGAAAAGGGGGATTTTGGTCCTGCAATTAGGGAAAGGGAGGTAACTGAGGCCAGTGAGTCATCATAAGCATATGTGGTGTAAAATGACGCTATAACAAAGAATGAGAAGTTGTAGAATTTTTTTTTATTCAAAAGATCTTTGTCTATAATAATTGATTGGCTCGATGTTTCAAGCTCTTTGGCTATAAGAATTGACTGGATCTATGGTTCACATATATACATTAATGATCATCAAATATCTAGAAATATCATTGACCTATGTTCAATTCAACTTTAAAATTTGGTTTGTTTTATGTGTTGTGGTGTGCAAAGAGTAGTTTCCAAATAATCACATTATCAATGTCTCTCCCTCTTAAACATAAAGGTTAATGCATAAATATAATTTACATTGAATGGTTGTTTGGTTTCTTTCATATAAATTGAATAAGAGTTTCTTGTAAAATATTGTTGAAGGAGAATAACAAGGTTTTGTCTCAGTGACAAAAGTTGAATTGTTGGTGCCTTTGATTAAGTGATGAAGTTCATATGCAAAGCAATAATTTGTTGAGATACAAACTACTTGTTATAGCTACTATTTCAAAAAGTAATATTTTTGGTATTCTAGGAAATCGACAACTTAGTACCCATTTCCAACAAACATATTATGTGGCGAAGTAAAACGTGATGATGTGGTTTTCCTAAATACTAAAGTTAATTTTGAGCACCACACAGCCATTGAAGTTTGAAGATAGACATACTTATATACTAAGATCCATTATCATGCAATTATCTTAATCTATGGTTTATTAAATTAAATTAATTACAAATAAAATGCAAAGTTCCACTTTTTTTTGTTATGGTTAAATAAATTTTTATTTTGATTAATTATCACAAGAACAAAAACAATAATTATTATAACAAATGCAGGAACCAAGCTACACCACTACCTGTTGCATCAAGAGTAGTGAGCTAGGTGCTCCACAACTAAATGTGGCAGAGATATTTTCATGTAATGTTACATTACTTTAAGAAAGAACAAAAAAAATTAAATAAAAAAACCATGTACTTACATATGCACATGATAACATCTAAAAAATTAAATTAGTATAAATTCATTTTAAACTTGGATCTATCAAGCACCCAGAGGAATCAAATTTATTAAGGTGTAATTTTTTTATCATTTAATATAAAATAAATTAATACATGACATGATATTCAATGATAAAAAAATAACAACTTTATAAATTTGATGGCTTTCAATACTTGATATATCTAGGTTTAAGATAGATTTTTGCTAGTTAATTTTATTTCTCAAGATTATTGTTACTCATTTCTCTATGTTATTATACCTCTTTGATTTTGACTTTTTGAAGGCAATTTTGTTTTAATAAACCTGGAAAAATCAATGTAACCAATTTTTTTTTTAAATTTCAAAGTAACCGAAATGTTAATTTTTCCAAAAATCAACAATGTAAACAAATCATCACGTAGACTCATTGAAGCAATCCATTTAACTAATTTTCAACAATATTAAATCCAACTTGAAGGTTGTTGACGGGTCTAAATTCTCCCAAAAACATTAAGGGGTTACCCCTGGTAAGAAGACCCAATTAGACCTCTCATCATTTGGAATAGGGAACCCATCTAGATTCTGGCCCAGCAGCGATTCATAGTTTGGCTTTACCAGTTGTAGCCTGATCCACTGATGAGGGTGAATGATTGATGGTCATGCAAACGAAATATGTAGATGAAGACTATGTAAATGTAGGAATCTAATCTACTTCTAATCTATCCTATACTAGCTAGGAGAGAACTAACATGAGTGAATGAGTTGTAACATGAAACTAAATCTACCATAGCTTCACCCAAATAGTTTAAATGAAGAAATAAAGTTAGATAACACATGCACATGAATATATAACCAAAATAGTCAAAGCCACTATATCACATACATTGGCAGCTCATATGCTCAATATATGAAAAATAATGAATAATAACAAAACTGCAAGAAAACACATGTTGTGTCAAAATAGTCCATACACAAGCATGCTCTTACAACCCATGTGAACAACAAACATTATTCTTGAAATACTTCACACCAAAACAAAAACACATGTGACTCCTTCTCTCTATCAAAAGTTATCCCCGAGGGCTTCTCTGTATTAATAGTTTCAAGAATAGTACATGAAAACTCTAAGGACTGCTATCCAATTTTAGTTGAAACTGTATTCCCAAAATAGCTCAAAAGTGTACAATGTTTAAAGATCCAAAATCCCTTTCTTTGGGTACAATTTTAGTATTTAATGAGGTTCAATATGACCCTTGGACTTTTGTCTTCCTTTGTGGCCTTTTTCCTTCCAACGTTTGTCTTATTCCCTTTGTAATGATGAGAAACAAAGACATCAGTTACAATTTGAATTTGTCATTTAGCGTTAGTGGACCATCATAGATATCGGACATATGCTCCCTATGCACCATGAAGTTTGGCCTGGACATGGAAAGATCTTTGTCATATGATTTTAACAGTCGATTGTCCTAGGGTTCATATCTCCTCTTCAGCCATTTGTATTATATTTTCCTTGAAGTTTCTCTATCACTATGACAGATATTGTTATGGCTACTTTGTCGTTGTTGACTGTAGATTGCATCGCAAGGATGTTGAGCACGACCCTCCTCCACTCGGTACTTGACGCCATTCAACATACAATAGATGAGAGTAACTCCAAATAAACTATCAATACTAATAATCTGAATGAAATAAATAAGTCATTAATTAATTTAAATATCATGTGAACTTCCCTGCATTCAATTCCTATTTCATTTTTTCATGATTGAGGTGTTATGTTCTTCGGGGTTGCCAACAAGCTACCAGATATTAATATTGAAAAATGAAGACAATAGTTTAGTAATTTATTAAAACATATAACTATAAAGTCATAGATATCAGAAATACATTTCCAACGGTATAAAGAACACATGAAATGGACACGCGAGTCAAATGTTATGCCCATTTTACGAAAGGCATTTTTTTGAGGTTTCGGGGGAGTTAATGAAAACTCATCTTATTTGCATCAAAGGAGTTGATGGGAACTCCTTCGATGTGCATCAAAGGAGTTTGAATGAACTCCTTTGATTAGAATCATAAGCCGATTTATGAACCTTTCCGTTGTAAGTGTTGATATTTTGGTAGTTGTAGAAGGTATTAACCTCCATGTGTAGCCTATGACTTAGAATAGAATATTCCACAAGCAAGTGAACCATTTAATAGATGTGTGGAAACCATAGAATACAAGTCATCGTATCAGAATAAATGATATCAGAATATTATATTCAAGAAATACAAGTCGGCTCCACACAAAAAAAATAAACAGAAAATATAATTACCAGAAAGTCAAGTCAACCCATCCAGAAAATTCATTGGACAAATTAATATAAATAGAGGACGTTTTAGCTCATTTGTACACCAAGTCAAAGCACAATTCTGGTGGAGAGATATAGTTACAGTTGCAGCTGCAACTGTAAGAAGTAATAAGGGTGCATGGTCATCTCTTGGTCTTGGTCTCTCTCTTGGTGATTCTCTTGGTGACATTCTTGGTGATTCTCTTGGTGACATTCTTGGTCTCTCTCTTGGTGATTTTCTTGGTGATATTCTTGCTAAGTATGGTGAAAGTTAGAGAGAGAGAGTAGTGCAGTTGCAGTTTTGTATGGTACTTGTTCTTTGTCTATGGAGACTCTCTCTCTTTTGTGCTACCCTTGGAGAAGGAGCGATCTATTTGTCTTGAGTTGTTGTTGTAGTTAGCAACTAGGGTTTATCTGTTGATTCTGGAGTAGGCTTCCTGAAATTATTCTAAGTAAAGTTTAGTTTTCTTAGGGGTGGAATATGAATGCCTATGGTTGGGGGACAATGATGCGACATTGTCTATCGTTAAACGAGCATACCGAAATTTCAACATGGTATCAGAGTTGGTTTCCTTCGTAATAGTATAACCGTTGGATGGAAGATCCTCAGTTTCCCCCATTTCCAAGCTCATTGAGAACTTATTGAACTCACTAAGAAGGTCACCTAAGTAAGGTGCATCTCTTCCTTGGATCAGATCTATAAATTTATGAAGTTGAGATATTAGGGTTTCATCATAAAAAAACTTAGGTTTGCAGTGCCAGTTCCTTCGTACCAGCTGCAGTGCCAGCACTAGTTGCAGTACCAGTTGAATTAAAGTTTATGTAAAACATTGGGCCTAATATTTTGTAACACCCCAAATTTTTGAACCCCCATTTTAAATAATGTATTGTTACAATGCGGAGAGGCAAGAGTTCCCAAACAATTAAAAGAGGTCAGTGTGCCTAAGAAATGTAATGTTTTTATCATTATTAATAATAAACACATCGATGGTTGTTAGACGGACAAGGACTAGAGTTATAGGAGGCTATGATTCCACAAGAGATGGGGCTTGATGGGCTAAGTTCTTATTTATTTTATATTATCCATTTTGTGTAATGGGGGGGGGGATTAGTTACGTGAGATCTTGGGGGAAGGCCAAGAGGTTCTTGATCCCCACGAATTACTTGAACATGTCCATGGTATGATTGGGGGGTTGGGTTTTGTTCTTATCTCACTCCCATTCTTGTCTGGTGCTACTTCTGGTCGCCTCACTCGTTCACGCATTCATTCATTCATTCATGCATACATTCCATTGATTTGTTTGTACATTTCCTAGAGATATCACTCCATTCATTTATGTCACACACTCATCCTTCCTCGTCCCTGTCTTGGTTGTGGAAAGGGAAACAAATTGTCGAAGAGTAGACATGCTATTGTTGGCTATAGTGGTTGCTGGTGTAATCCAGCCATGACTTGAGGCCTGCACATCTGAGGTACGTTGGCCTATGTCCAGCCTTGTTCACATTTGCGAGTCCTGAGGGTTCCAACATGGAGATTCTGGACCAATTACGCGGAAGCCCTGGAAGGAGAAGGACTGTATGAGGGACTACGTGGAAGAGAAGGGTGGAGGTCCATTGTCTTGGGTGGTGCAATCTAGGTAGAAGAGTGCTGGGTACTTGGGTTTATTTGAATGTTGGGAAAGCCTGTGAGATCTTGAGTGTTGACTGGATTGGGAAACCATGTAACACTTTGGAACCGTCCTTGTGGATTCATAGCCCTGGCTCGGGGGTGACACTGTTGTTGAGATTTGGAGAAGTAGTGTCTACGGTTGGGTGGAACGTCCTTGGTCTGCAACCAATTGGTGTCCTCTTTAATAAAGATAAGTGCTCTTTGTTATGTTATTATTTATCTATATATGAATGTATTTTGTTGTGTATTTACTTATCATTTAATTGAATCTTTAGATTATGCATGCTTGTTGGTTATTGTTGTGCATGTCGTCAGACCTTTTCTTTTATGTGTCTTTATTAATTCAAAAAGGTATCGATAAGAGAAAGAAGTCCAAGGGTGGGCTTGAAGGTAGTGTACCCCGACCTATGGGTGGCAGGGCATGTTATAGATTAGTATCAGAGCTTCTGGTTGAAACACTGAGCCGGTATGGGTTGGGTCTATTGGTCAGAGTCTCGTGGTTGAGATATAATTTTGACCATGAAGTCAAAAATCTTAGGATGAATGGCGCTGCAAAGTCCGCGTAGAAGCCAGAGCGTCGTAGATCCTTTATAAGGGATCATGGGATCATGACCATCCCTTTTGAATTTGGGAGTGATCGCCACTGTGGGATAAAGAGAGATCCAGGATTGTTGGATCGGAGGGATGATGAACAAGGGCTATCCAATGAAGGCGAAGCCAAGGTTAAGTCACAACCATCATATCTCATTAGAGAGAAATCAACGGTGGGGAGACATTGTGGGGATCAGGAAGAAAATTAACGTTTCTGCAGGTTGTGAGCCCGCAATCACTCAGGATCGTTGATCTTCTAGATCAACAGATCAAGGATGGATATCAATATCACTACGAATGAGCATCTTCGCTTTGTAGAGATCGACAAGGAAATTAAAGAGTGAGCAAGTTGAGTCTCCACAATCGCTTGTGGTCATTGATATTCAAGTAAGAGACACGTGTTAGTTGATTTCTCAATTCAAGGATTCGACATTCGGGTGTTTTGATGTGTTATAGTGTGAATTATTCCAAAGCCCAAAGCTCTAGAGCATTGAAGTAGTAAATATTCGGAGAGCGGTGGTTCGAGGAGTCAGATACTTTATGTTCGAGAGAAATGATGTGTTTTGTTGCGAAAAAATCTAAAGCCCAGAGTCTCGGAGCTCTTACCGACCGTGGATCTCAGCCAAGAGCATGGACCATTGATTCTTGAAACATTCGTGGGTTTTTGCATTTCGACGTTCGGAGGAAGTGAAGTGTTGTGCAGTAAGATCCTTCGAAGCCTAGAGTATCGTAGTCCCAGAGCGCCAGAGTGATGTGGTATGATGATGTCACCTAGGGTGGAATGGACCTAGTTATGTGTGCCATGTGTCAACTTGATTTGTTCATTTTACATACCTTATGTGCTAGTTGGAACTCGACACATGTCACTCGTCAATTGGGCCACGTGAAATATCCATATTTTGACACCCCTGGTACACAGTTCTAAGAAGACCCCGAAAGTTCGTAATTTTGACGTTAGGGATTTTTCAGGTGCAGATTTGTAATGACCTCCAAAGCGTGAAGCTCCAGAGAGCCCCTCCGGGAGTTCACTAGTTCGACCTTTGGGAGAAATAAGATGTTAAATTAGCGAATCTTCTGAAGCCCGAAGTTTCGAAGTACCGGAGTCTCGAGGCTCCGAGAAACACCTGTTTGAAAGTTCAACATTCGAGAAATGTGTTGTGTTATACTGAGAAGTTCTCTGGAGTCCTGAAGCTTCGGAGCATCGAAGTAGTAAATCCCCGGAGAGCAAGGGTTCGAGAGTTCACAGTTCGACGTTCGGGTGTTTTGGAGTGGTCTAGTGTGAGAACCTTCGAAGTTTTGAAGTCTTAGAGCTCTGGATAAGTGTTTTTTCAGCTAAGCATAGGGTCATGACCGTGGTCACATGCACTTGAGATCTGAGGGAGAAGGGATAATGACTGAACTATTGCTTTCAAGATAGAAAAGTTTTTAGGAAGGATTTAGCCACGGTTTCAAGTCATGATCACCTGGGAAGGTGGTTTGAAGGGAGTGCATGTGCAGAACTAAATTCTGTATCGGCTAAGGGATAACATGGAAGTGTTATACGGTGTATATTGATACATATATATATTCTTCATGAACTAAAAAGAAGAAGAAAAAAAGAACCTGTAACATTGTTGACAATTATGGTTATCATATGCATAATTCTAAAAAAATGGTCACTTGCACATTTTGCAGAATTAAGAGATTAAACACATCATCTCATAATGCATATTGAAGAAATGGAAGAAGGTGAGGGAGCCTCCAGCCATGATAAGGAGGCTGAAGGCCAGAATACCAGAGTTGCAGAGACAGAGTCCAATGGACGCAAGGGAAGAGGAGAGCAGGAAACATTAATAGAAACGGTAAGAAGTCTAAAAATAGAAGTGCATAGCTACAAAGCAGACAATGAGAGACTGATGAGAGAGAAAATTCAGATAAATGCTCAAGTGTTGCAAAGATTAAATTAGTTGTAGAGGAAAATGAAGAAGGGATCAAACTCAAAACAAGATGAAGAAGGCAGGTTTCTTGAAAGAAGAGAGGATTGTGGAAGAGTTGGTTATTCGAGAAATGCTAGCAGAACTCATAGACACCACTCACCTCCTTACTCATAAATAAAGTTTTATGCATCGAAAGATTCCCTAAGGAGTCTAGAGGTGTCTCTTGTTAGGCACCAGAGAAGGAGACAAGAAGTGAACAGTTTGCAAGGAGAGTTGAGGAAGCTTAAGCCACCCTCTTTTGATGGTGAAAAAGAAAGGGAAGATGATGTCGAAGCATGGTTTCTTGGAAATCAGGATGTATTTTCAATTGCATAACTATTCATCAAACCTGGAAGCCAAGATTGCCTCCTACCACTTACACAGGAAAGCTGCAATGCGGTGGGATCAACTGAAGCAAGTCAAACATATTAATGAGAGTAGGATCACTTGGAAGCAGTTCAAGAAGTACTTCTAGAAGGAGTACCTCTCAAAGCATTTCTATGACAAGAAAATGCAAGAGTTCTTTGAACTCAGGCTGAGAAGCGTGACTATGGCAGAATATGAGAAGAAGTTCTTGGGATTGTTAAAATATTTTGGGTTTATAAATGATGAAAAGGTAAAGATACAGAGGTTTTTGAGTGGATTTCCATCCTTTTATAAATAAAAGATTAGGTATGATGATCCCAAGACCTTGACTGAGGCCATAAGGAAGGATAAATACCTGTATGAGCAAGGCCATGGTAGAGAATCCTTGCATAAATCTTGGAAGGATAAGAAGAAGGAGAAGTCCAATCAAAGGAGGAAAGGATTCAAACCTCCCTTCAATAGGAATGAGCCTAATAGAAGTCATCAAGATCAGTATGCTAAGGGTGAATCCAAGAAAGAAGACTCCTTGGGAAAAAGGGGAATAACACCTATCCAATGTTGGGGATGCAAGGAAGATCACCTATACAAGGATTTCCCACACAGAAAAGACAGAGTGAAGACTATGCACAACATATAATAGGCTACAACAATCGAAGATATGGGAAGAATCTATGTAGCTTTAAATGATCGACAAGCAGAGTTCCAGTCCAATATGATCGAGGTGGAAGGTAAGATCATAAATCATCATGTTGCTATTTTAATTGATTCAGGAGAAAGACATTGTTACATTGATCCTAAAATAGTGGATATATTACATTTGGAGAAAAGTAAGCTTGGTAAATCAAGTTTGGTTCAGTTAGTCACTGGAACCAAAAGGAGAATCCATGATATGGTCAGATGATGTTCCATAAGTCTTAATGGTGTGGATACAAATGATGATCTAAATATCATACCATTGGGGTCTTATGATATTCTAATTGGAATGGATTGGTTGGACAAGCATCATGTTGTCCTAGATTGTCATAACAAGACATTTACATGTCTTGATGAAGATGGAAATCAGAACACTGTGAAAGGAGTTGCAAGAACTATCTCTATAAGGGATATTTCAGCCTTATAGTTGAAGAGATGTTTTAGAAAAGGATGTCAATTGTATGTAGCTCATGTGGAAGAGCCAGAAAACATGAAGGGGCCAAGCCTTGAATATTTCTCAATACTACAGGAATTTGAAGATGTATTCTAAGAAATACCAAGGTTACCCCCAAAAAGGGACATAGACTTCTTTGTTGATCTAGTACCAGGAGCTGCCCTGGTGTCAAAAAAACCTTACAGAATGAGCACACCAGAGTTAAAATAATTACAAATGTAGTTGGAGGAATTGTTGAAGAAAGGGTACATACATCCAAGTGTTTCACCTTGGGGAGCACTAGTAATCTTTTTTCAAAAAGAAGGATGGAACCTTGAGGTTGTGTATTGACTTTTGACAACTGAAAAAGTATACTATAAAGAACAAGTATCCTCTACCTAGAATTGATGACCTCTTTGATCAGCTAAGAGGAGAGAAGATATTTTCAAAGATTGACCTGAGGTCGGTATACCATCAGGTAAGAATCAAGGAAGAATAAATCCATAAGACAGCCTTTAGGACCAAGTATGGGCATTATGAATTTGTAGTGGTGCCATTTGGACTGACCAATGCACCAACTGTCTTTATGTGCTTAATGAATGGCATATTCAAAAATTATTTGGATAAGTTTGTCATCGTGTTCTTGGATGACATACTTATCTATTATAAGTATGAAGAGGAGCATGAACATCACTTAAGACTGGTATTGCAAGTGTTGGGAGAACATCAGTTGTATGCCAAGTTGATTAAGTATTCTCTTTATCAAAAGAACATCCATTACTTGGGACACAGTATTTCAGAGCATGGCATAGTAGTAGATCCAGAGAAGGTTGAAGCCATTAGAGGATGGCCAACACCCAGAAATGTGTCAGAAGTCAGATCTTTTATGGGATTAGTTGGTTACTACAGAAGTTTCATAGTAGGGTTCTCTAAGATTTCTCATCCCAACACTTCTTTGCAAAATAAGGGAACTAAATTTGAATGGACACCTAAGTGTGAAGAGAATTTTAATTTGTTGAAGGAATTACTTACTAGTGCACCCGTGTTGAAGATTGTTGACCCAAATGAAAGTTTTGTGGTATGTATAGATGCATGTAAGGAAGGAATTGGGGGAGTCCTCATGCAAAATGGACATGTCATTGGTTATGATTCCAGGAAGCTTAAGGAACATGAGAGGAACTATTCCACACATGACTTGGAGCTTGCTTCCATTGTCCACACCTTCAGGATGTGGAGGCATTATCTCATCGGGAAGAGATTTGAATTAAGGACAAACCACATTGGCCTGAAGTGTCTTTTTGAACAACCAACCTTGAATGCCAGGAAAACAAGATGGATGGAATTTTTAAGTGAATATGACCCCGATATCAAGCATATCAAAGGAAAAGGGAATAAAGTTTCTGATGCACTTAGTAGAAGAGTGCATCTCATGCATGCTACTGTTGTCAGTATGCATCAGTTAGACTTGAAGAGAAGATCTTTAGATGGTCTTGTTACAGATCAGCATTACCTACAGGTAAAGGAAATCTTACAGCAAGGAGATGTACAACAAAAAATAGAGTATGAGATAAAGGAAGATGGATTACTCATGCATAAGAATAGAATCTATGTTCCTAGTTTTGGAGGACTGAGGAATTTGGTATTGAAGGAAATGCATGATGTTCCTTATGATGGACATCCTGGTTACCAGAAAACGATTACAACGGTACGAAGCCAATTGTTTCTGAGAATGAAAAAGGATGTTGTTGATTACATTGCTTGATGAATGGAATGTCATGAGGTGAAGTCTAAGCATAGGCACCCAGTGGGTTTGTTGCAACCATTACCAATCCCAGAGAAGAAATGGGAAGTCATAACCATTGATTTCATAACTAAATTACCCAGGACAACAAGGCAACATGATTCAATCATGGTGGTGGTTGAAAAATTAACAAAGGATTCTCATTTTGTCCCTATAAAAACAACACATACAATGACTAATATTGCAGAAATTTACATGAGGGAGATTTCTAGGTTGCATGAGATATCTAGTACAATTGTCTCGGACAGAGATACAAGTTTACCTCCAATTTATGGAGGGGATTGTTTAAAGGATTTGATACAAATCTAAACTTTAACACAACATACCATCCCCAATCAGATGGACAAACAGAGAGGGTCAACCGAGTAATTGAAGATATGCTAAGAATGTATGTGATGGATAAGCCATCTAAGTGGGAATATTACTTTCACTTGGTTGAGTTTGCATATAATAATGGGTATCAAGATTCATTGAGAATGAACCCATTTGAAGCCTTGTATGGTAGGAAATGCAATACTCCAGTGAGTTGGGACAACCTAACAGATAGAGTGGTACTTGGGCTAGAGTTGCTCAAGGATATGGAAGACCAGATGGGTAAGATCAAGAAGAATTTGTAGGCAGCTCAGGATAGATAGAAAGTTTATGTAGATAAGAACTAGACATCTAGAGAATTTAAAGTAGGGGAGCATGTACTTTTGAAAGTGAAGCCCAAGAAAATCTCCTTGAAATTGGGTAGTTGTACAAAGCTGCCAGCCAGATTCTGTAGTCCATTTGAAATATTAGACAGAATAGGGCTAGTTGCATACATGATTGCATTGCCTGTTTCCATGAATGTGCATAATGTATTTCATGTCTCTTTACTAAATAAATATGTACATGATCCTAACCATGTTATTTATTGGCATCTGATCTAGGTAGAGATAGAGGGAGACTTTCAGGTTCAGCCAGTGCGGGTATTGGACAGAAAGGTCAAAATGCTCTGGAATCGAGTTATAGAGCTGGTAAAAGTTAAGTGGGCCTACTATGGTCCTGAAGATGCTACATGGGAGCATGAAGATTCCATGCGGGAAAAGTAACCACAATTTTTTGAATAAGTTTTGATATTTCGATCTCTATTTTGTATATGCACTAAGGACAACGCCAAAATAAGGTGGAGGGGATGTAACACCCCAAGTTTTTGAACCCCCATTTTAAATAATGTAGTGTTACAATGTGGAGAGGCCAGAGTGCCCAAACAATTAAAAGAGGCCAGTGTGCCTAAGAAATGTAATGTTTTGATCATTATTAATAATAAACACATTGTTGGCTGCTAAATGGACAAGGACTAGAGTTATAGGGGGTTATGATTCCACAAGAGAGGGAGCTTGAGGGGCTAAGTGATTATTTATTTTATATTACCCATTTTGTGTAATTGGAGGGGGGGAAATTAGTTACGTGAGATCTTGGGGGAAGGCCAAGAGGTTATTGACCCCCACGAATTACTTGAACCAGTCCATGGTATGATTGGGGGGTTGGGTTTGGTTCTTCTCTCACTCTCGTTCTTGTCTGGTGTTGTTGTTGGTCGCCTCACTCATTCATTCATGTGTTCACACATACACTCATTTTCTCTATTCGCACATTTCCTAGAGATCTCACTCCATTCATTTCTATCACCCACTCATCCTTCCTCATCTATGTCTTGGCTAGGGAAAGGGAAATGAACTCTCCAAGAGTAGCCATGGTATTGTTTTCTATAGTGGTCGTTGGTGTAATCCAGCCATGACTTGAGGCATGCACGTCTGAGGTGTGTTGGCATGTGTCCAGCCTTGTTCACAACTATGAGTCTTGAGGGTTCCAGCATGGAGATTCTGGACCAGTTTCGCAGAAGCCCTGGAAGGAGAAGGATTGTCTGAGGGACTGCGTGGCAAAGAAGGGTGGAGGTTCATTCTCTTGGGTGGTGCAAGCTGGGTAAAAGAGAGTTGGGTACTTGGATTGCTGTGAATACTAGGAAATTCGGTGAGAGATTGAGAGCTGAATGGAATGGGAAACCAAGTAACACTCTAGAACCGTCCTTGTGGATTCATAGCCCTAGCCCGGGGGTGACATTGTTTCTGAGATTTGGATCAGTAGTGTCTATGGTTGGGTGGAATGTCCTTGGTCTGCAACCATTTGGTGTCCTCTTTTATAAAGATATGTTCTCTCTGTTATGTTATTATTTATCTATATATGAATGTATTACGTTGTGTATTTACTTATCGTTTAATTGAATCTTTAGATTATGCATGCTTTCTAGTTATTGTTGTGCATGTCGTCAGAACTTTTATTGTATGCGTCCTTATTAATTCAAAAAGGTATTGGTAAGAGAAAGAATTCCAATGGTGGGATTGAAGGTAGTGTACCCCAACCTGTTACAGATTTGGTTGTTCTAGTGCACCTTACCCTAGCACATCTCTAGTTATCTTTAGATTGCAAGTTGGAGCACTTTGAAGTTGGGGCATGTTACAGATTTGGTTGTTCTAGTGCACCTTACCCTAGCCCATCTCTAGTTATCTTTAGATTGCAAGTTGGATCACTTTGAAGTTGGGGCATGTTACAGATTTAGTTGTTCTAGTGCACCTTACCCTAGAACATCTCTAGTTATCTTTAGATTGCAAGCTGGAGCACTTTGCAGTTTTAGAGTTCATCATTGCTTGTCACTACTACGAGATGGTGCCACTATATGTCACTATTGTTGGATGTATGTACTTATATATGTTTAAATTGTATCACTATTTTGAGTGTGATTGCATGAGAAGGGATCTATATTCCAAGAAACAATCATAGATCGAGAGGGATCTCAGATCCAACACATTCATAGGAACAACGCACTCCAGGTTTGATTATTTTGATATTCCTCTAGTTTTTATGGAATTATTTTGATCTTATGAACATCTAGTTGTATTTTGATCTATTGAAGTTATAGTAACCTCTTTTCAAAGTTAAAGTTATAAGTTGACTCTAGTA
Organism: Picea sitchensis; assembly: GCA_010110895.2. Taxonomy (NCBI): domain Eukaryota; kingdom Viridiplantae; phylum Streptophyta; class Pinopsida; order Pinales; family Pinaceae; genus Picea; species Picea sitchensis. Next base: position 1,905 of record SNQJ01S0045357.1, on the reverse strand, counting down.
AAAGTATTAGATTGATTAAGGTTGAGATTTTTTATTTTACTTGCATTATATTCCCTAACTAGGATTTATGTCAGGAAATCATATTGTCTTAAGTATAGGGGACAAGTTGGAGAGGATATTTGTCGTCTTGAGTGAAGGAGACTTGAAATAAAATCAACAACACTCTTTCTTGAAGATAAGACACCAGGTTCCAGGTTAGATTGATTAAATTAATAAGTTTCCAATTGCACATATCAAGTTTAATAATTGCTACATTACTAGTTGTGACAACAACCCTTGAAAGGTTATATTACTGCTAGATACAATGAATACTTGGAAGCATGTGAGTACTATTGATATAAATTCTTATTCTACTTAGTCACAAGATGAACTAACATCTCCTCTAGAAGATACTTCTTGTTTTTCTTCTAGGAAGGTCACCTTGGTAATAATATGATGATTACCATGAGATTGTCTTTTATTCTTGTTGACATAGATATGTTCTTATGAAAATGCTATTATACTTTTTGTTTTTTGTTCCAGACAGGTTACCATGGAGGAATGATTGATCACAACACTAGAAGAGTGTTGTTCCTATTCATTATTGTTTTATTTTTATTTTCGTTCATGTTCCAAGCAGGTCACAAGCAATAACTCTTAGAAGGAGCTACTATGATTATTGTTCTAATTCTTGTTTTTATTATTATAAGAGTATTATTCTTGTCCATTGTTTTCCCTTTGTTGTCCTTGTTTTGGGAAGGTCACAAGTGATAAATCTGAGGGAATTTATAGTGACGATTGAAGGAGACAACATATTAGATGGTCTCTAGTTTGAGACATGGAGCAGACTATCCATATAAGAAGTTGTATACACGACTGTATACATCCATGTACCAAAGAAGAAGAAGATGAAGAAGGGTACTTTTGTGAGATACGGAGTATCTCATATGGAGATTGATTATAAGGAGAAGAAGGCTCCAAATATGACCAAACGAATCCATCTAGTGCAGTTGATCACTATTAAGATTCAAAGATTGAATACAAAATCACCACAACATATATACAAGAACAATATGCAAAATATCCTTTATTACTATCAAACCCTTGAGGTAGGGCAACACCATACAATGGATTCCATTATGGAAGGGATCATCTCCTATTCATTTGCCTCTTCGAGGGGGCATCCTCCTATTGAGCTACATCTCACAATACAATAATTCTCTTCATGTCTCATTACATTGCTTGAACCCTTTTATATAGTGCTACCATCACCTAAGAACATTCTAGAGGAGGAATCTTCTAGAAGTAGAACCTTCTAAGAAGTCCTCTTACATTTATTATATTTAATTACCCATTTATTATATCTAACTACCATAGTGGGCCTTATTTAATAATATAGTGGACCTAGTCCACCTTACATTGAATGACCTCCACTATTATCACTATGGGCCCTCTGGGTCCCCCCACTACCTCTCTAGCTACCTTACATTCCATTCCCCTTATGAAAGAGTTTTCCTCAACGTTTGATGTACAACCATATACTGGGGTCCCATGGATAATTGTGGACCATAATGTTGAAGAAGACTGTAGAACCAAGGTCCCATGTAGAAAGGAAAGCCACCATGTTGAAGTAGTCCAACCACCATTGTAAGCCCGGGTCCCATGTCCAAGTGCTCATGTGAAATCCCCGTGTATGATTTTGGAACCCAATAACCAACTCAAAATTATACTCCAAAAACCGGCACCTGTCATGTGGATCCAAATAAGAATATCCATCCACATAGTGGAAAAGGGTCATAGCAGAATCTGGAAGGAATAATACCACTATAGAATATGCAAGATGGACACTGGTAATAATCATTGGCTTTCGATTTGTCATATTGATGCTCTCTACAGAAGGTGGATTAGAGTCATCAAATAAAATAT
>SNQJ01S0045356.1:32952-49321 GCA_010110895.2 Picea sitchensis | reverse complement strand
ATTTTCTCTGCCCTTTTTTGTCGTTTGGGACCACCCTTTCCTAGCTTTTGTTGTGAGCGGTTCCCAAGCCCAAATTGTTGTGTCTTTTGTTTGAGCTTCTGCTCAATTTTGACAGCATATCAGTAGGTTGCGCCCAAGGACGAGATGTCCAGAAATTCCATTTCAGACTGGATGTATCTATGCAAAGCATCACGATACTTGAGCACCATATGTCGCTCTGAATCTTTGATACCCAGCTTGGTGCGCAAGGTATGGAAGATATTTGTGAACTCTGGCACTGCTTGGTCTCTTTCTTGTCGCAACGTAGTCCATTTGGTATAAAAGTCGTCATAACTTCCTACAGGGTTGTATTTTTCCTTAATAGAATCCCTGAAGGATTCCCAGGTGGTTGTGACTGTAAATAATGAGGGTTCCTTTGTTTCCTTTTTCTCACAAAAAGTTTCCCACCAATATTTGATATGGGGAATGACTTTGAGGAACGCAAAAGTAATCTTTTCTCTATTTGAAAAGTTATGGACAGAAAAATACCCTTCTAGTAGATTCAACCACTTGTCTACAACATTTGTGTCTATCAAAACTTAAAATATAGGAATATTGAAGTTGATTTGTACCTTGAAGGGGGTGGTACCTCCGCTCGAGGAAGATGTGTCGTCTGTTGGTAGATGTCGAAGGATTTGCGCAAAACTATCCATCATCACGTTCGTCTATTGCGTGAGGGATTCCTCAAGCAACATTTTGAAAGGATCTCTTGTCCCGTCATCTTTATTTTCTCCTGCCATGAGAGGTCCCTTAGGAGTGCGAGAGATTTTTTCCTCAAGAGAAACAAGCTCGAGACCCAATTCTTTGTACCCTGACCTCATTGGAGACATGCATTAAGATGACAAGGAGAAGACCGCTCTGATACCACTGATCCAAATTTTATGAGAAGAACGAAATGAATACAAATTATTAAAATATGCTTAACACAAAATAACATAGATACAATAAAACTATCTTTCTATTCAGTAAGGAAATAAGTTGAAACTATAAAATGCAGCGGAAAACAAGCTTGTTGGAATGGTGGCGGCTTATCTCTAAGAAGAGATGTGACTGTTGCGCTCATTCGCAAGAAGATGGTTACAATGAGGCTCTGAAGGTCTTTTATACAATAAACAGGAATTTCAAAAACCCTAGACATCCAAAAACCTAACCCTAGGAGATGAAGTGCCAAAATTCATGTGGGCTCTGTTTGGGTAAGTTAGTACATCAACTTCCCAGGGGTGTAACTTTTGCATACGATCTTCGTTTTAGGCGCATGATAGCCCATTGGAAAGGTATAACCGAGAAGAACAATTTTTTATTGACCCAGATTACTGTCTATAACAGTCACTTGGGCCCCAAATCCCCAAAAAACATCGTTTAGGGCCTCAAAACAGCCACGAAAGTTTGGAACCCAAAAAACTGCCAAGGTGGAAAACTGTTTTTCGAGCCAGTGGAATAGGTGGGTGGCTATCGATATCCACCTGGATCAATATTCTCTTGAGTAGAGACTTTTCTTTTATTTATTTTCTTGTCACCTTTCTAATATTTCTTTTCTTTCGTGGGAACTTCTTCTTCATCACTATCTAGACTCCTAGCATAAGGATATTTACAAGAAAAATGACCAATTTTATCACAATTAAAGAACTTTAAGGGAATCTGAGCTTTGTACTTTCCATTTCCTTTCTTCAATATCCTCATGAATTTGGCCATTTATTCATCTTCATCTGAATCATTGTTGCAGTTGCAGCTTGATTTTGAATTTTTCTTATTCTTTCTTGTCTTCTTGGATGTTTTTAAAGTTGCTTCCCTCCTGGATGTATTATCCTATTATGTTCTCATTTCATAAGTTGTAAGTATACCATGTAGCTCATCCATTCTCAACATGGCAAGATTTTCTCTTTCTTCTAGGGAGCAAATCTTAGGATCAAATCTCATTGGAAGAGACCTTAGTATCTTTTGAAAAATTACCAAACATTTAATTTCTTCTCCCAATCCTTTAATAACGTTCACTATTTCATCAACTCGTAGAAAATAAGCTGCAATATCTTCATCTTCCTTCATTTTCAGATGTTCAAATTGACTTTTGTAAGTTTGAAGCTTGGCTCGCTTGACTTTGGGATCCCCTTCGTAGCGTTTTGAAGTTTGTCCCAAACTTCCTTTGCAGAGTCACAATGCATAACCTTGAAATATATTGAATTAACTAGGCCACTTAGAATGGCATTCATAGCCTTCAAATTGCTTCATAGAGATTTTGTTCATCTCTATATGTTGGGGGAGAGGCATGTGCCTTGTATCTATTTACTATTTCTTGCCAGACATCAAATCCATGTGCTTGCAAAAATGTTTTCATCCTTCTGCTCCATAAAGCATAGTTATGACCATAAAACACTGACATTCCATTATTAGTGCAATCCATGATCTACCTTCTAGTGGCTAGACTATTCCTGAAGGACCTTCTCTGATACCAATTGTTGGAATATTCACTAATACTCACAGGGGGGGTGACTCAGTATTAGGCACTTTTTACCATTTTTAATTACAACATATAAACATTAACTTATCAACAATTTATCACTTATAATTTCATTCAATATATTGTTGCATTCAAGATATCATAAACATATAACCACAGATACATAATACACAAGATTTTTACGTGTAAACCCAAATGGGAGAAAACCACGAAACACTTTTTAATGTATCATAAGATTACATCCACCGGAAGCACCAACTTCCAAGATTCTCTAGCACCAACTGGAAGGAGGAACCAACTCCCTATTTTATAGGCTCCAACCTAAAGGAATCTACAACTCCTTGTATTCTCCATCTTCAACTAGAAGGGACTCCAACCCCCTTTCCTTGCCCCTTATTGTCACTGATACTGATACATCATCATCATCATCAAAACTAGTTCCACCCCAATAACCACATAAATATTGTGGCAAGATCTCAAGAATATTCCTCAAATCATGTGCCAAAATATCCAATATAGGCCTCAAATCATGTGTCAAAATATCAATATATGAGCCTCAAAACATACAAAATCTTAGATCATCAAACCTTAACTTCAACATGAAGAGAAGAATGCCTTCGTCAAACCCTTCCTCAACCTCGTGGGACTAGACCAGGAAACACATGGGGCCTCACGTGACAAGGCTTGGACAACCCACGAGGTCCTTATGGGACACCCTATACTTGACCCGCAGGGGTCAACTTGGATAGGGTTCCCGAAAACCCTTCCCACATCTGCAGCTCTGAGTACTCCCTCCTTCGTACGACTCCACTACCACACTTGTGCTAAGATATCACAAGCTTCCATGATAAAAATTAAAGGTTCTTAATGTGTATTTATACACTTCTAAGTACCTCCTTTACTTGACTTTAAGGCCGACCTATAACATTTTTTTTGCAACACTTTTCTCCTTTACTTGACTTTAGGGTCGACCAATAACTTCTTGTTTGCAACACTTTTAGGGGAAAATTTTACATGATCATTTTTAAGAGGGCATACCTCCTCAACAGTGAGGAACCACATTTCATGCCACCTACCATTGGAAATGGCTTGGTGTGGACTATCAATATATGGGGGTTTTGTATACATTTGCAATGTCCTTCATACTCTTTTTCTCCTAACAATTGCAGGGCTTCTTTACCAAACCTTCGAGGCTTATTATGGGTTTCTTCAAAGCGTCTTCCTATGAGGGCCATGCTTAAAGCTACACCATAAGAGGACCACTTTGGAGAATTCTTTAAGTAATATCATAGGCTTCTTCATGTTGATGACTTCCTTTGACATCAACAACAACACCATTCAATATCATGAATGTGTGTTGAGGGAAAAACTAAATGAAACAATGAGAATCCATAACTTGTATGCAAGAGCTATCTCAAGATGGTAGGGATGAATAAAGGGAAAGAAAAGAAAACTTGGGAAGGATTGAATGACCATATCAAGCAAGGACATCCTTCTTGGTGGGCATAATATAAACAAAGTGAGGAACTCTGACACATATATAAGGCAACATGGTTCACCCACAAGCTTGTTGTCCACCAAAAGAAATTGGTCAATAAATTAATTATAATATGCATATACATTTCTAATCATTGACCATTTCTCCATCAAGTCTGGCCATCAAATAAAAAAAGTTAAAAAGGAAAAAAAAAAAAACATATAATTGAAAGCAAAAATAAAAAGCGAGAAAATAACTAAATTAAATTAAAGCAAACGAAAAAAACCTAATCTACATTTTTTGTTTTATTTATTTACATTTTATATATATTATTTTATTTATGTACATGGAAAAGGGATGTAGAAACGTAGGACTCAAGTGGGTTGACACTTAGCATAGAGAAAAACATCATATGTTTTACATACAAGACTCATGACTAGGAAGACTTTGTGCAAGGAAAGATTACCAACATGCCAACCAACATATGCATATGGAAAGGGAGAATGACTTACCAAGACCCAAAAGAAATAGTTACCATCCTTCAAGACATGCCAAACAACAAGATGAGATTTGCATCTTACACTGAAAACATCGATAGGATTAAATATTTCATTTTTAAGATTCAAAGTCTGAATATCAAAGATAGGATCAATAGACTCATCAAATACCATAATTTCATTTGTTGCAATCTTCACATCAGGAATATGGTCATCACAATGCAAGGAAGAATATAAAGGATTCAAAAGCATAGGAATACCCTTGAACTCATCATCATTATCGAAGGAAAATATGCACACATCAAGAGGAGTATGCATACCAATATCGAGTTGCTTGACTTCCCTTAAATGAAATAATGGATTTGAAATAACATTGTAGAATTCAAGATATTGATGAAGCATATGAAGATCTTCAAAACAAGGTTGATCGCATGTATTAATAGAAACATAAGGATACGCATCTACTTGATTTGGGTATTTATAAGTGACAAAATCATAGAATTTTTTTTCATAAAGAGGATACAAGAGGTCTAAATCAACTTCCTCTGCATAGTCAACTTCATCGTTATATGCACATGAATGAAAAACTTGGGATAAACCATGATCTTGGAATTGGGTTTATTTATTAGTTTCAAGGATGGTGGTATTTGGAATGCGAGGGATGGGTTGATCATTGAGCATCATGATATGGTCATGATTTTTTTTCAAATCCAAACTCTTGATCACAGGTGGTAAAGGTATCATAAGTATGCCTTAGGTAAGAGGGATCCAAAGATATTTCAAGTTGGTCTTGTTTTGGAAATCGATGTTCAAGGAAAAGCATGTGATTTTGTAAATCCTAGATGATGGGTATTAAGGATGATAAATATTTGTGTGAATTAGAACCACCAAAGGAGAAACATGTTCTATGGGATCGATCTTCGAAATCAAGGCAAGTGGTTAAGACTAGCTCCATATTTTGAACATTCTTTTACTCCAACCTCCATTGGTAAAGAGGAGGTAGAAGATCATTATAATGCAAAAGGAAAACCAAGTTGGTAGGAATAATGTACATTGGAATGCAGTTATATAACTTGGTAAACCTAAGATTAAATGCATGAATACTTTCATTATCCTTCATGTGAAAACAATCAAATATCTTAATGTGCTAGAAAAGATTATCAAAGTGTCCAAAAGTAGAATTAAACCAATAAGAAATTTCAGACAATGTGCAGATGCATTCATCGAGAAGGTTGGAAAACAAGGAAGCAACATTACCCTGGAGGGAGTTCATAAACAAGAGCATGCAACTATCATTGTCATTAACTTTGAGAATGGTACAAGCATTAAAAAATGCATGAAGATGCTCTTCTACAGTAACAGTTCCATCACCTAGAAACAAAGGTAAATTTTGCTTGAATTTGTAAGGCAAAGGATTAATGGGGTAAGTGAGCTTCAAAGGGGTAAGAACAAGCCACAGGTAATTATTCAGGTCTTCCTCAAATTCAAACATCCCATACTTGTGAATGACTTTCCCAGGATTAGTATTTGAGACTATAGGGTTACAACCACTTTACATGCTTACAATCAATTGAGACATAGAAATTTGGAGAGGATAACAAATAGGCTTGAAAGAATTAAAATATGACTAGGAAAAAACCATTGAATGATCCTCCCTAATATGGTCCCGAAAATATGTTGATGCTGAAACAAGAGTGTTTTGAAACCAATATCTCAACCTCTCGTGAGGCTAGGTGGGAAGATGCAGGAATGTTACCCTAAGTTTTAAGCCCTGAAAAGAAAGCACATTAGACCCTAAAGCTAAAGAGTCTGAATGTGAATATATTATTTATAATTTTGCAATATTTGATTTTTATATGTTTTATAACTTTATAATTTTTATGATTTTATTTTTTATGCATTTTTTTTTTAAGATATAGTTAGTGTATGACTTAAAAGTACAAATACTAAAAATAAACTAAAGTAATTTATTTTTGTGATTCCAAGAAACCCTAGAAACCAAAGTGAAATGAATTATGTCATTTTTTCTTTTTATATTGTAATTAGTAAGGTTAAACTAATGAGACAAAATAAATGGTTAAAGCAAGTTACATGTTCTTTTAGTTAGTAAAAAGAATGTTCTGTAACGCAATTGGTTTTGTTCTCTTTAAATGTTGTAATTAGTAAATGATTAAAGAAACAAAAGTTAAACTAAAAATAAAATAAAATAAAAGATTATATACGTTGAAACTAATATAAATACAAGAATTGATGGCGATGGGACTGAGGTTCATCGAAAGAACGAACCAAAGCTCTGTTGTTGGGGTTTGGATGATATCAGCTCGATAGAGTTTGAGACTATCAGTGTAACCCTACCCATACTCTGCTCTTTCTTCTCATAATTGCTTTGAGATTTCAACAATGTCATAGGTCAAGACAATACATGATTCTTCAGGAGCTCGGGGGTCGTGGACAACCTTTGAGCCGCCGTCGCATTTGAGTTACCAACCATATCATGAGGATCTCAACAGGAGTAAAACCATGGATATTGAGGTAGAATCCTCCCATCCAAAGGTGACTCGTGTATGGGAGCTGGGAAAGTGCATCCCTCAAGCCACCACCTCACCGAAATATGTTGTCATCTCGACAATATTTTCAAAGAAAACATAATACATGAGGGAGCATGCATTGATCAACAAAGTCTTATGGCTATGGCCCTTAGAAAATGACCTAACTAAATGGATCAAGAAATGGTGGAACCCCAAGGGACACTATGACCTGCAGTTGAGCTCAAAGGGTTTTTTCATGGCCATATTTCACAATTTGGAGGAAAAGGAAAAAATATTTGAGGGAGGTTTATATTTCTTCAACTCAAAAAGTTTGTATCTCTGATACTAGACATAGTGCTTCAGCCATGAGATAGAGGATTTCTCATATGCCCCAATTTGGATTCATCTTTACTCTCTACCATGATAATTTTGGCTTGGTAAAATTATTGTCGGAATAGGAAATACCCTAGGTGTTACACATCAAAATGTCACACTTGAGTTACTTACTCTAAGTGTCGCAAGTGTCACAAAGTGACTTATGCACCTCAATAAGTGTCGCATTCACAGTCACAAGTGTTGTATGTACCTTCCCAAGTGTCGCATTCACTTTGTGAGGTGTCTCCACCCCTTGACAGCATTAAAATAGTTGTTCATGGCCCCTAAGTCATATGGGAGGATGAAAACCATCATTTTTTGTTCAAAACATACTTTTTTCTAGTAAATTTCAACCCTTTTTTTAGCATTTATAAATACTAGCGCCCCCGGTCCATACTTTGGGTGCACACATAGCGCCCCCTCTGCCACTATAGGGGAGCGTTGATCTAGGATCAAGGCTCTGTCTCTCACTGGGGGGAGCGCGGATGTTGTTGAGAGAAAGGAGGGATCTCGCCCACCTTAAGCTATGGTCCAACTATTTGAGATTGAGTTAGTTGTGTTCGACCCTCATGATTGGGCCTCACTTTAGGATCTAATCCAAGCCTGAAGGATCCATATCCTCAACCATACCCCTCAATTTCTCATGGTTGTTGTGCCTCTCAAGCCTATATATTGAGGGATTTCCAAGGTGAAAAGGAGGAAGCTTTCAGATATCAAACTTATGATGTTGGTAGAATTGTGCAAGGGCTAGACGAGGAGAGCTTGGAGGGGTGTTGCATCATCATCCATGTTTGTAAGTATTCTCTTTGGGTTCTCATTTTAATATACTTGGCCTATTCCCTTCAAGCTTGTGTATTCTTGCATGTGTTTGTCTATTGTTCCTTCGATATTTGTAGATGAATTTGTTTGATCTAATATTGTAGAGTAGGAGTTCTTTGTTTCTCTTTGTTTCCTATTGCAGGTATCAAGTTTCGCTAAGGATTTTGGAGATTAAGCTCGAATTGAAAGCAATGAGGACAAACTTCGAAACAAGGTGCATCACACCATTTTTCCCTCTCTCTTTCTAATTGATCAAACTGAATTCAAAGGGATGTTAGTGTCCATTTGTAGTGTTTCTGCTTTGGTATAGGGGTTTGTAATACAAGAGAAAGTTCACATGTCTGTAGGGGAATATTTCCCTAACATAAATTGGCTACTCCACTATGTATTTTTTGTGGTTGCGATAAGTTCATGTCGTGGAGGTATGGATCCACATTGTATCTATGGAGGCCATATCCTTAGTTAGTTTTTTCAAGTATATGCAGTGTATTGGTCAGTGGTCGTTCTTTGAGTCATCTCATATTCCGAGCATAGGGATGCTTGCCTCGAAAATGGAACATATATTAATATTGTTTGATGATTGTTTGCAACTTCTTCTGAGTTATCTCACTCCAGCACCCTTGCATTGAAGAATTGTGAAGTGTTTTGGCCATCAGTTTCTCTTTTGAACACACACTTTAGGGGGCATCTGTTACACATCAAAATGTCACACTTGAGTTACACACCCTAAGTGTCGCAATGCAATGTATGCACCTCGGTAAGTGTCGCATTCACTGTCACAAGTGTTGTATGCACCTTACCAAGTATCACATTCGATTTGTGAGGTGTCACCACCCCTTGACACCATTAAAAGAGTTATTCATGACCCCTAAGTCATACGGGAGGAGGAAAACCATAATTTTTTGTTCAAAACACACTTTTTCCTAGGAAATTGTGACCCTTTTTTGAGCATTTATGAAGACCAGTGCCCCCTAGTCCATACTTTGGGTGCACACATAGCACCCCCTCTGCCACTATAGGAGAGAACTGATCTAGGATCAACACTCTGTCTCTCACTAGGGGGGAGTGTTGATGTTGTTGAGAGAAAGGAGGGATCTCCCCCACCTTAATCTATGGGCCAACTCTTTGAGATTGAGTTATTTGTGTTCAACCCTCATGCTTGGGCATCACTTTAGGATCTGATCCAAGCCTCAAGGAGCCATATCCTCAACCATACCCCTCATTTTCTCATGGTTGTTGTGCCTCTCAAGCCTATATATTGAGTGCTTTCCAAAGGAGGAAGATTTCAAATATCAAAATTATGATCTTTGTATAATTGTGCAATGGCTGGATGAGGAGAGCTTGGAGGAGTGTTGCATCATCATCCATGTTTTTAAGTATTCTCTTTGGGTTCTCATTTTAATATACTTGGCCTATTTCCTTCAAGCTTGTGTATTATTTCATGTGCTTGTCTATTGTTCCTTCGATCTTTGTAGATGAATTTGTTTGATCTAATCTTGGAGAGTATGAGTTATTTGTTTCTCTTTTCCACCTATTGCAGGTATCAAGTTGCACTAAGAAGTTTGGAGATCAAGATCGGATTGAAAGCGGCGAGGACAAACTTCGAAACAAGGTGCATCACACCCTTTCTCCCTCTCTCTTTCTGATTGATCGAAATGAATTCAAAGGGATGTTAGTGTCCATTTGTAATGTTTCTATCTTGGTATAGGGGTCTGTAATCCAAGGGAAAGTTCACCTGTCCACAGGGGAATATTTATGTAACATTAGGTCTCTATGTAAAAGTCACTAAAACCACATGACAAAGATGGTACACCTCCTATGCTCGTATATGCGTATACATGAATATTTGCAAGCCTCTACCTGGTTCAATAACCCTATAATTCTGAGATCGAGAATGGGCCCAAACCATTGATTATGAGCACATTCATTTTAGATGTTGAAATTGTCACGAGCATGGGAATCTATTTAGGAATTGTCCCCTCAATACCTCCTCAAAATACCCTATAAGTTCCCCAAAGAAATCCAAATATGGTTTCACACAAGTCTCCGGGAAAAAAAGAACTACCCAGAAGAAATATGCTCTAGGTCCTTCAAAACCGTTGATCACCAATAACTCCTTCAGTGTTCTTAACCATATTCCAGATTCCCAAGAGGTATAAGAACCACACAATTTTTCTAATCCTGAAAACTATGAAGGGAAAGCTAAAAAAATCCTTGTGTTAGTCAAAGAACAAGTTTTCGTAGCTCGGCCCCAACCCCTCATATTGAAGACCAGTTCATGGAGGATGGAGGGGACACATAAATTTTGTTAGATGAAAAGGAATTTGAGGACATTGATTTGGAGAATCTTTAGGAGGCATACCATAAGCAAGAATTGCAAACCATTCCTCTAGTTCAACTGTGCAAAGTGCATAAAGTGCACTTGAATTCTATTACGGGATCGACCTCCAGGTCAAGAGGAAACTTAGGGATCCACCAATATCCAAGGAAGGATATCAGAAAAACATCGAAGGAAAGTAAAATAAGGGGAATAAAATCTTCACAACAACTCATCCGTGAGGTGGGTTCTTTCAAGATTAATTCTGGTCAGATTCAAAAGCTCATAGAGGGATTCTTTTTCTCCCCCCCACCCCCTCCATATTCCTCATGAATATTATCTCATGGAATCTTAGAGGCTTAAATGGAAGAACCAAGAAGAGGGTTCTTCGAAATAGCATAATGGATTAAAATAAGGGTTCTCCTTCATGATATGAAATACACACAAGAAACAATCTAGGGAATTCTTTCCAGGTGTTGGCGGTAGGGTCAATTCATGTATAATGAGTCCAGAGGAGCAGTAGGAAGGATTCCAATCCTTTGGAATCCAACTACAATTATTTTGGAAAATTTTATCTCTACAAGGTGGGCTATCACAACAAATTATAGAACCATTGGATCGAACAAGGAAGGTGTGATTACCAATGCCTATGGGCCACAACAAGCGTTAGAGAAGAAAGATTTCATCAACAACCTACATAACTTAAATGTGATTATAGGGAACATACATTGAATTCTTAGGGGTGACTTTAATCTAATCGTCTCCCTCGATGAGAAGTGAGGTGGATCAGAAGGGTAGACAATGATAGTAAAGGATTTCAATAGATTATTGATGATCTACACTTGGTGGATCTGCATGCCATCAATGGAACTTATTCTTAGTCGAACCATCCCTCTGGATCGCATCAAGTGGCTTGCAAACTTAACATATTCCTCCTATCTGAACCCCTAATGTTGGAGGATCCCATTCTGGAAGAAAGCATCCTCCCTCGCTTAGGATCAAACCACTGTTTGATTTAACTCTAGATGGTTGTCTCAAGCTCCCTGTGTAACAAACCATTCAGGTTCAAAAAATTCTTGCTTTCTAGCCTAGATTTCCAGGAAAATTCTCCCAAATGGTGGAATGAATCGACACTAATGCATGGTACGTTGATGTTCAAATTTCAACAGAAGCTAAAAAACTTCAAGGAGAAAATCAAAGTTTGGAATAAAAACGTTTTCAGTAATATATTTCAAGCCAAAAAAATATTGGAGCATCAGATGGAAGATATCCAAAGACAATTGATAATCCAAGGTAAATTAGAAAGTATTCAGGAGGAGGAGGAGAGCATAAAGCAACAACTTGAAGAAAGGTATGCACAAGAGGAAATTCTCTAGTGCCAAAAATCAAGAGTACAATGGTTAAAGAAAGCGGAAAAAATACAATTTTTTTTCATAAATCCATGATCCAAAGGCAGCTTAGAAACATAATCACAAGGATGGAAAATGATCAAGGAAACAATATAATGGATCATGCTGGTATGGGGAAGGAACTGGTTGATTACTACAAGAAACTTCTATCTGAACCATGCTCGGATAGATTCATAGCCATCGACAAGATAACGTAGGACATCCCATCCCTAATTTAAGAAGAACAAAATGAAGCTTTGCTCAAACCAATTTCCATCGAGGAAGTGGACTAGGCGATCAAAGACATGCCAGCAGGGAAATCCCCAGGTCCAGACGACTTTACAACATAATTCTTTCACCATTGTTGGACAATGATTTGCGAAGAAGTCTGGCACCTAATTGAAGATTCACGCCTCTCTCCTGCAATCCTTCCTTCCCTCAACGCAAATTTCCTCACTCTTATCCCCAAGGAGGAGGGTGTCACTCATCCCATGTAGTTCAGGCCTATTGATTTATGCAATGTCATTTACAATATTATAACTAAGGTAATGGGAAAATGCCTCAAACCAATTCTTCCTTTTATTATATCAAAAGAAAAATCAATTTATGTTGAAGTGTTGGTTATGGAGCCTGATTATCTTCCTGACTTAGAGGTCTTGTGTTTTTCAGCCGTGTTTATACCCCATGAAGACTTTACACCCCAGAAGTATGTACACTCTTCCACGTGGGGGAGTGCAGAGGGGTTACCCCCTCTACAGGGTCCGGGGAGCCTATCCCCCTGGCTAGGGGGTTCGGGGGCAGCGTCCCCTGATGGAGGTTCGGGGGCGAAGCCCCCAAAGGAAAATTTGCCTTGTAAAAGTATATTGTAATTTCATTGTAAATCTGGACCGTTCATTATAAGGTCGCAGATCTAACGGTAGAAATTATGTTAGGGTTTTTTGCCCTAGAAGGCAACCCTCTGTTATGAGGGAAATGTATTGCGGCTATGCATGATTGCGAGTATTGTATTCTGAGAGAGGATACTGTGAGAGAAAGAAGAGGAACTTAGGAAGTTACAGTGGGTTTTTCTATAGGTTGTATCCCTTCATTTGTTGGATAATAATAAAGGAAGGACTTGGCAATTTCTCTGGTGGACATAGCCCACACTGGGTGAACCACGTAAATCTGTGTCTTTATTGTATTGTGTATCTTTTGTGTTTTGTTTCCGCATTTGATTTATGTTATTTCTCCACGGTCCTGTTTTTATAACATAAAGGTCGCCAAATTTTGGATAACATTATCTTTTCACATGAAGTCATTCATTCCCTTAAATCCTCTCGTTCCCCTAGAATGATCATTAAGATAGATTTATCTAAATCCTTTGACAAACTTAGCTGGCAGTATATGCACTCTCTTCTTGGAGCCTTTAGATTTAGCAGGGACTGGATAGACTAGGTCCTCAACCTTACCTCCAGTGCTTTATTTCCATCGTTGTGTATGGTACCCCCTCACATACTTTCACTCCAACCAGAGGCATCAAACAAGGGGATCCTCTCTCCCCCTTCCTTTTTTTCATCATGGTAGAAGGATTGGGCCGTTATCTAAAAACATCTATTGATGATGGCTCTCTCCATGGTTTACCTTTGCATGGAATCCATCCAATGCCTTCCCATATCCAATTTGTAGATGACACTATGTTGATGGGTTCCCCTACTACTAGAGAAGCCCATAAAATCAGTATCATCCTAAAAGACATCAACAAACCCTCATGAAATACAATCAACACTGTGAAATCACAAATCTTCTTCTTCAATATACCCCTTGCCATCCAAATACCTGGGTGTTCCTCTCATTGACTATAGTCTTCGCAATAACTCTTAAGAATCACTCATCACATCCCTGAACAAAAGACTCAATTCTTGGACCTTTCGATCCCTCAACTTGGAAGAATGTTTGGTGCTTATAAAATATATACTTCAAGAAATTCCTATTTACTTGTTCTCGGCCTTAGCGGCCCCCAAAGTTGTCCTAAAAATGACTCATAATATTCAAAGGAACATATTATGGCATGGTCATGATGAAAATAAGAAATGGGTCCTTGTAGGATGGGACCAAATCTACAAACCAAATCTCGTTGGTGGCCTTGGATAACGATATCCTCTAAAACTCAATGAAATAATGGGAGACAAAACTTGGTGGAGGTGGCTAAAACACCCAGAGGATCTATGGACCTAATTATGGCATCAAAAATTAACACCGAACATCGAGGAAGCCAATCACATAAGATGTAATGACCAAATCAAGGGATCCCCAATTTGGAACAAGACATGGCGGAATCAAAGTCTGATCCAAGAGCATGCATTTTGGGAAGTCCAAGTGGCCAAAATGCTCTCTTTTGGTCTAATTCTTGGCAATAAATGCCACCTCTTCGACACAATGATTCATTGCAGAACATTCAAACCCTCATGCCAAATAATGATTAGCTCCAAGTTGCAAGTCTCTAGAAAGAATCAGAAGAGAAATTATGAGGACCTTCACCTTCCTGTAAACTGTGACTTGCACCCTTGGCAAGATGAGATGGATCACAAGACGGTTCACATCCGACATGGACCTGATATTATCGGATGGGGTCAATCCCAAAAAGGCAGGTTCTATATCAAAGAAGCATACGCTCTGAAAGTAAATTTTCAACTTTTACAGAAAGATCGAATGTGGTGCATCATCTGGAAGACAAACCTGTGGCCAAAAGTTAGCATCTTCCTCTAGATACTAACTCACAACTGAATTCTCACTTGGGACAACCTGAGAAAAAGAGTCTTTATAGGCCCCTCGATTTATCTTCTTTTCTCCTAGCAACAAGAAACTGCTAACCATTTACTCAATCACTACTCCTATAGTTCGAAGATATGGGATCAAGTGGCTCAAGCCATGAGAAAATCTGTTGAAGTTAGGACAACATCTCAGCCACCATTGAACACTAGAGACCCAATGCCTTGAAAAAATCCATATTGAATGGGACCTAGCAGTTGCTTTTGGGTTTTGTGGTGTAGAAAATCTGGAAAGAGTGCAACAAAATGATCTTTCTCTCCTAGCAGTCAACTAAGGAGATCACCCGGTCAAAGATTACAACTAATATTCAAGAAACCATCATATCCCAGCAATGGTCTCGTGAAGATATGGAATGTGATCGTCAAGTGTAGAAAATTTTCTCCAACTGGAAAATTAATCTTAATAAGCTCACTGCCTCAAGCCCCTCCTACCCCCCCACCCTCTTCTAGCCTAATGTTATGGAAAAAACCTCCAGTAGGGTTCCTTAATATGAATTTTGACGGGGCCTCCAAGGGAAACCCATGGCATGTGGGATATGGCGTCGTTTTCAGAGATGAAGGGGGAAATATCTGTAACATCCTCGAAGGAAACTTAGGGCATGACACCAAAAATTCTTATGAGCTTTGGGGTCTCTTAAGCGAAATTCAAGAAGCCTCCCAACAAGGATATTGCAATCTCATAATGGAAGGGGACTTGCAAATCATCATCAACATGTCTTCCAAACTTTTGCATGGCTCTGAGCCAACGAATCTATCACCAAGCTAGAGGCTACTAATCCAACTAGAACTTATCCAATCCCTGTTTTTGCCTCACCAAGTATATGTCCCCTCCCATGTTTGATGGGAGGATAATAATATTATATACAAATTGGCCAATGTGGGGGTGGATATTCTTGAGGGTGACATCCTTCTTAACAACGACTAATTCCAATCTTCCCCTTTGCTTCAAGAATGTATTGAGATTTCTATAATGCAAGGATCACCCCTAGATGGAGTATCAAACGATCATTAATGAAGAGATGTCGTCGACTCCTGTGAGGTGCCACATGGTACCTCATGTACCTTCTATTTCCAATGACACTCATGGCTTCTATTACCCTGGCGGTACATTCAGAGAGATTCATAAATTTAGTAGGTATGTTGAAGGTTCATTCCATTGGCTTTGGATGGGTTTGTTCGTGCAAGACTAACACAATAGTAATGGGGTTGTTTAATTCTCCCAGTGAAGGAAATTTTAGGCTTTACAAAGGCTCTAAAATGGCCTTTTCATGCATTCCATCCTTTCTTCTTGAGTCACAACTTCTTTCTTCTGGCATATCATTACTTTGGACCTATTACAGTTTTTGTCATTTGTCCATCTCTCCTCGAGGCTCAAGTGTAGTTGCTTCCATGTCATGTGAGCAAGGGAAATTGAAATGAGGTAGAAGCTATGCCCGAGGGGCTTCCAATAGGCAATGCCCTTTGTCTCCCTCTCTATGTAGCTCGATTATAAAACACCTCTCCATGGATTATTAGCAAGAAAATGGAAATCCTCTTGGGATTCCACAAGAAGAAGAAAGATGGGGATACACCATAATCGAAGAAGAAATCCCTGTCAATCAAGAGGAATCCCCGAGGAGGACTCAAGAAGAGAATATGGTGAGCAGAGAGCCCAGCATGGAAAATAG
>SNQJ01S0045356.1:0-26367 GCA_010110895.2 Picea sitchensis | reverse complement strand
TCTGAATATGATGAATGATTGTTAAATATGAGTTTAAAATGAAGTAACTGTGATAATTGTGCATGGGAGGCCAGTGCAAGCCGATAACTCTATGTTTACCCCTATCCCTGGAATGGAAAGTTTGCAAGATACAATAATCTTCAATTGGGGGTCTAAGCAAAAGGCCTCTTTCTTGTTGGGGAAGTGCATAGAAAGCATGAGAGAGTAGATTTGAAACCCTTGCAGGAAGGTGCAAGGAAAGGTCGCAGGCCATATAGGTTCATAAATAACCCTTAGCCTCATTGAAATCATTGTTTAAACCCAGAGGAAATGACAACCATTGATTCGACGAGGAGATCAGGTCCCGACCTTTTTTCAGAGATCCAAGCTTCGGAGGAAGTCTATCGAAAAGTGAAGGCCTCGGGAGAACCCATAGGACATAGCCATAGTGAATTTCCAATGGGGAAGTTTCGAGATGATGTGAGTCATTGATCTATCAGAGGATGGGCCGATGAGATCTGGATCGTAGATCATTTGAGCGATAAGTCGACAAGTTTGTTGGAAGAGATGAGTTCGAGAAGGTATGGGGAGATGAGTGGAAGGAGTTCCGATGAGGAAATTCTTATGCCGAGAGTATGAGAGTGAGGAGATTTGTAGATATGTCGGTGTTTAAGTTGATTAGATCTAGGTTATTGGATCGAGTAATGATCCACCCTGAAGGAAGAACCCTGTCGAAGTGGTGGTGTCAGTTAAATGTCGAGCAGGTGCGAGATCCGATAGATCTCTAATTGTTGGATGCAAGGGTCCGATGATTGTCAAATTCATCAGAGTGTTCTCGTTCAGGAATGACCATTCAAGAAGTCTCATGATCATGTAGAGTGGTCATTTTCCGATGGCGGAGGCCGAGATGGGCAGAGATTGTTGATTTGCGGATGAGGCAGCTCGATAAGATCACAATTGTATGGTTTTCTAGTGTACCCCATTGGACAAGTATTGGGTGGAGAACAAGCGAGGATTTAGCCATTGCACAAGTTTAAGGTATCGAATGAATCAAGATCGTCGATTTCCCAACTCGAAGACCATTGGATCTGTGGGAAAGGTTTGATCGGGAATTGGATTATGGGTTGCGTAACTTGTTTCCCGATAGGAAGAGAACCCGACTCACTACATCCGGTTGATCAAGCTGAGCTAAGTGATTCTGATCCATTCGTTTGGGGATTTATTTCCTGGTCTGTGTAATTGCATTTCTGCCAAAGGATTTTTCTGGGAGAGAAAGCGTGACGAGTCGGAGGGCTTGTCACAGCTACATCACACATGCAACTTTACATTGCAATGCATATGATGAAGAGGACATCCACACGTGCACCATGCGGGACAGAGGTCGAATGGGGGGTATAAACCTGAGACTTGAATCTTAGTGGGAGATAAATTTTGACATCTCATCCGCTTGAGCATGGTTTAGGGGGTCAAGTCTGTTACAAAATAGCCTAAAGAGTCAAGGCCATTTCCCCCCACAACTTGACCTATTGAAATGTGGAGTTATGCCCCTTGCTACAGGCATGAATGATCATGTTCCAGTCAGGGAGATTACATTATGACCACCTCTATTGCCTCTGATTGTGCTTTCTCACTGCTTGAGGGATCATAACATATCTAGGAACAATACGACCTTTTTAGAAACCAAATGGGCACATGTAGCATTGTGGTAGATATAGGGGAAACCAGTAGGATTACAAGAGCATACAATTCTCAATGCATGTGGATTATGAAAGACTATGGTAAATACTAACAAATTTTGGCTAAGTACATTGGTGAATTTTAGTGATTTTTTTTTTGAATTGAAAATTTTTAAATTGAATTTGTTTCATATCATATCAAATTCAAATTCAAACTTGATAACTATGGAAAATTTTCTATCAGATGGAGACTAATTCGAAAAAACAATTATAACTTTTAAAAACACAAACAAAATGTATACACTAAAAAGATTTAGGCAAATAAAAAAATTACTATAAACAAAGGTATTGAAGATGAGGATAATAACAAAGGTTTCGAGAAGATTTATTGGAAGTAGAAAATATGGAGGTGAAATTAAACTTGATTATTTAAAAAAATTAACAAGTGAGACAACAATCATAACATTAAAAAACATGAACAAAGTGCTAAAGAAAATTAAAAATTCCAACACAAAGTACACATAAGAAGGATTTATGCCAACAAAAATAAAAAGCACGAACAAATTGCTAAAGAAAATTGAAAATACCAACACAAAGTATGTTTACTGGAAAAGGATTTATGCCATCAAAAAAAAATTGTAGGCAAAGGCATTGAAGATGAGGATAATGCCAAGGAATTCATAGAGTTTAATAGAAGCAAAGTAATATAGAAATGAAATTGGACCTTTTTAAAAAAACTTGAAAAAGTTAGAAAAATAAAATATCCATGAAAAAGATAAAGGAAATGACATAAAGGGTTGTTGAAAGTGACACATTGTTAATTCCTTCACTATACTTAAGTATTTCTATTAACATGTTTATTTTTTTGTGGGTAGTTTGTGCTTATGTTAATATTAATACTATTTTTTATGTTTAATTTTTGTGAGTAATTTGTGTTTATGTTAATGTTAATATTAATGTTTATATTTATTTTTTATGGGTAGTCTGTGCTTATGTTAATGCTAATACTAATGCTTTTGTTTGTAGATGAGACTAAGAGTAAATCCTTATCAATTTTGATAAAAATAAACACCTTTAATTATATATACTTCATCAAATGATTTTATAATTAATTAAATATTTCTACTATATTATATTATATTATATCAAATAATTTAAAAAGTTGATATGATTAAAGAAGGCTATCTTCAATATTGGATGGAAGAATGATCTACTCATAAGTGATCTCATGGGACAATTTAATTTCCCACAAATGACTCTTACCCTCAACCCCTCCCATGAAGTTTGAATCTATGACCTAATGGAGACTAAACCTAACACAAACCAAATCGTCTACACCTTAATAATCAATACACATAAAATATTGCAAAAATATATTAAAAGCAATCAAAACTAAAACTATAAAATATATGCTACCAAAACGATAAAATGTATGCTAGCAAAACAACTTACATTGAAGTACATTGTACCCAATATAAATGATTGAAAATAAAATGAATAAAATTGGAATCATACGCTGAATGTATTTGATCACATGGAAGGTGCGCCATGGCATTTTCATAATTTTTTGTTGTTGTTGATATCAACTTTTTATTAATGTCGTGATTAAGGAAAATGTATGAATTTAACATCAAACTCAAACTCTTCAGCCTGCTTAGCTCACAGGTATAAATTTTACATAAAACTCTCCATCCTTAATTAAGAGTTAGATGTAACTGTGCATTTTCTTATCAACCCTTACCATAAGTCAACCCTCCCACACTAACAAAGTATTTGAACATTTTACACTTCAACATCAAAATTTGAAGACTTTTCATTTCAATAACATTGTTTTCAACAACAAAATTTTTAGACTTCGTTCAGAATCTTCAGAATTGGAATTACAACAGAAGATATTCTAGAGCAGCTTGATCTTACAAATTTTCAATTCAGCGATAGGGTTTTTGCACCAACAGCCTGATCTCACAAATTTTCAATTCAGGCATAAGATTTTTGCAACAGCGAGAATTTTTTTCAAAGCATTGTCAAGCACAACAATAGATTTCATCAATGGAATAACTCAAGCTAGCTGCCCAGAGTCCAATGCTTGGAGAATGAAGATGGTGTTAATGTGAAATAAAAGTCTGGATATGTTAATTATAAATGATTGTAGAAATAGTCTTATTATCACACAGATTGAATTATGTCAAATACACATATAATGGATCTGTCACCATTTTCTTTATTTCCAGCTCCATCTTCGGATGAGACTCCCTTCTACAAATATCACCATCGCAAGTATCTGCATCTTCCCTTAGTTTTGCATATTAATTCTTATCATCTATATTTTTATGGCCGTCGTTTTACTCCCACCTCCACTGTTGTTGTAGCAACAGTTAAACAGCCGCGGAAGAAGAAAGAAAAGAAGAGAGAAGTTTCTGCGGGAACCATCGCATGTGGCAGCCAAAACCAATACATACAATCCAATACACTCGAACACGAACCAAAAAACGTTCTCTTATGGAGAGAAATGATCGGAGATTCTGTAAAGAATGGCTTGTTCGAGGAAGCGTTGAGCCTGTATTATCAAATGCAACACTCAGGCACAGAACCGGACAAAATGATATTTATTTCTGTAATCAATACATGCGGTAGCATATTAGCCCTGCAAGCGGGCAGGGAAATTCATCAAGATATACTCGCACGGGGATTTGAGTCAGATGTTTATGTGGGTACTGCGCTTGCGTCAATGTATGTCAAATGCAGGAGATTAGAGAATGCTCGCCAAGTGTTTGACAGAATACCCGAACGAAATGTGGTGTCATGGAATGTAATCATTGCTGGCTACTCTCGCAATGGCCATCCCCATGAAGCCTTGGTATTGTTCAATGAAATGCAAGTCCAAGGAATAAAACCCAATTCTATTACTATTGTTAATGTTCTGCCTGCATGTGCTGATTTACTGGCTCTGGAACAGGGTAAGCAGATCCACGGTTATGTAATAAAAAATGGATTTGAATCTGATGTTGTTGTGAGTACTGGGCTCGTGGGCATGTATGTCAGATGTGGGAATGTCAACATTGCTGACAAACTGTTTGAGAGAATGCCTCAACGAAATGTTGTGTCATGGACTGCAATCATTGCTGGTTATTCCCAAAATGGCCAACCCTATGAAGCCTTATCATTCTTCAAAGAAATGCAAGTCCAGAGCATAAAACCCAACTCAATCACCATGGTTAGTGTTCTGCCTGCTTGTGCTGATTTATTAGCTCTCAAACAAGGTAAGCAGATCCATGGTCATGTAATAAGAAGTGGATTTGAATCTAATGTTGTTGTGGTCACTGGACTTATAGACATGTATGCCAAATGTGGGAATGTTAACATTGCCCACAAATTGTTTGAAAGATTTCCTCAACCAAATGTTGCGTCATGGAATGCAATCATTGGTGGGTATTCCCAGAATGGCCACCCTCTTGAAGCATTGACATTCTTCAGTGAAATGCAAGTCCAGGGCATAAAACCCAATGTAATCAGCATTGTTGGTGTTCTGCCTGCATGTGCCAATTTATTGGCTCTGGAGCAAGGTAAGCAAATCCATGGGTATGCAATAAGAAACGGATTTGAATCTGATGTTGTTGTGGGCACTGTTCTTGTGGACATGTATGCCAAATGCAGGAATATTGAAATTGCCCATAAATTGTTTGAAAGAATGCCTCAACGAAATGTTGTGTCATGGAATGCATTCATTTCTGGTTATTCCCAGAATGGCCATCCCCATGCAACTTTGGCATTCTTTAACAAAATGCAAGTCGAGGGCATAAAACCTGACTCAATCACCATGATTAGTGTTCTGCCTGCCTGTGCCGATTTATTGGCTCTAGAACAAGGTAAGCAGATCCATGGTAATGCAATAAGAAGTGGATTTATATCTGATGTTGTTGTGCGCAATGGGCTTGTAGACATGTATGGAAAATGTGGACATATAGGCACTGCTCAGCAAGTGTTTGAAAGAATGCCTAAACGAGATGTTGTGTCATGGACTGCAATCATTGCTGGTTATTCTCAGAATGGCCACCCCCATGAAGCCTTGGCATTCTTTAATGAAATGATAGAGCAGGGCATAAAACCCGACTCAGTCACCATGCTCAGTGTTCTGCCTCCATGTGCTGATTTATTGGCTATGGAACAAGGTAAGCAGATCCACGGTTATGTAATAAGAAGAGGATTTGAAGCTGATGTTTTAGGCATTGGGCTTGTAGACATGTATGCCAAATGTGGGTATATAGGAATTGCTCGGCAAGTGTTTGACAAGATATCTAATCGAAATGTGGTTTCATGGAATGCCATGATTTTGGGATATGGAATTCATGGACACGGTGAGGATGCTCTTGCTCTTTTTTCCCAAATGCAACAAACAGGCACAAAGCCAGATCTTATCACCTTCATTGGTGTTTTGACTGCCTGCTCTCATGCAGGGCTAGTAAAGGAGGGCTGGCAATACTTTGAGTGTATGAAGTCCGATTATGGACTTGCACCTGAGTTGGACCATTATGCGTGCTTGGTTGACCTTCTTGGGCGTGCCGGGCATCTAGATGAAGCACATGACATTATTAAAAATATGCCATTAGAGCCCGATGTTGTTGTGTGGGGCGCCTTGCTCGGGGGCTGCAGAATTCACTGCAATATTGAGCTTGGAGAACAAATAGCAAAACACCTTTTTGAATTAAAACCAAATGCTGGATATTATGTATTATTGTCGAACATCTATGCTGAGGCAGGCAGGTGGGAGGATGTAGTGAAGTTGAGGACAATGATGAAAGAGAGAGAAGTGAAGAAGCAACCGGGATGTAGTTTTATTGAGGTAAATAGAGAGGTTCATACGTTCCTTGTGGGAGACAGAACCCATCCTCAATCTGAAAAAAATTATGCAGTGCTGGAAACCTTGTATGAGCAAATGAAAGAGATAGGATATGTGCCTAACACAAATCTTGTGCTGCAAGATGTGGAGGAGGAGCTGAAGGAAAACATGCTATGCACTCATAGTGAGAAGCTGGCCATTGCTTTTGGGATCATCAATACAAGCCTAGGCACTCCCATCCGGGTCATGAAGAACCTTCGTGTGTGTAATGACTGCCACAATGTCACTAAGTTCATATCCAAGATTGTTGGGCGAGAAATTATTGTGAGAGATGCAAACCGTTTCCACCACTTAAACAATGGATTGTGCTCTTGTAGAGATTACTGGTGATGCTAATATTTATGCTTTCAAACTAATATATGCATACTATTCTTTTGCTAGGCAGTGTGTACTCTCTACAAAGAGAAGCGTGTGTTTGATATTACGTTAATATCATGCTAATTTTGCAGTTCTCATATTTGGTCAATGATAGAAGCACTGCATTATATCCCTGTGTGGGTTGTTTTAAATATCAGATCATCATGACATTGTGATATCATTACTACAGTGCTTTGCATTATGTTATTGTTGAATCTCAGTTACTCGTCTTAAATTTAATCTAACAACTTATCGGAGTCTGTCATCCCAATCAACGTGTTTTGAATTCTATAAGGTTTAGCTGAATCTATTTAACAGAGCATTAGAGCCTGTGATGTTAAGATACATTTGAATAGATCAACTCTACATAATTTGCCGGTGGAGCATTGTCATGGCCAAAAGACATCACTTTGACATTGTAGAAAGTTGAAACCCTTATATGTTTGAGTTGTCTTTTTGGTTGAGGCTTTTCTGGACTTTAATTTGGTGATATTTTGTCAAGGAACTGATCTTTCCAAACAGCAATGTTGCCTAGGTGCATGGGTATGAGTATGGGTTCAACATTTTTTTAAATGCGGGGAAGAGGTATGTCAGTGGTACACACATGAAATTCTATATAAATGAAAAAAATAAAAATCAAATAAACAACATAACTGAAATTTATGTAAATCAGCAATGCTTCAGAGTCATTTTCATATTCAAATCACTCAATTGATTCGACATCGAATGATTATCAGGACAACTTGATCATTCTCATTGATTGCTCTCGAGTCTTAAACCAAGTACATTCAAAAATTGCCTAGTGGCATTTCCAAAAATGAAACAGAAAAACCAACACAATGGAGTCCTCAAGGCAAGTCTTCTGTTCCATCGCTCCCCTCCTCGTCACTTAGGTCCTCAGTCAATAGGCTTTCCAAGTAACCATTGCTCTCAACCATATGATCCTCTTCTAGGGCTGTAATTGGAGGTATTTCGACGAGGTTCCTTGTCCACAACACACCATCCTCTGTGTATTGGTCCCATTTATGGGAAGGATCGTCCTTGTATCTTGGGTCTTTTGAGCAATGAGACAGAGTGTGCTATGAACGTAGACTAAGTTCTCCACCTTCTTTGATCCCAGCCAGTTTCTCTTCACTGAGCGGATGAAAGAATAAGTGCTCCAATTCCTTTCATAAAATGAAAAAGTTGTTACCTTTGAGAGTAACCATATGGGAAATGCCTACAACTTGGAGCATACACTATGAAGCCACCACCAATTCATTGGATCCTTATTCTTATGCCTATTTCTCAAAGTGGCACGTGAGACAGACACAACTTACCCAAGTGAAAATTGGGAAAATTGAGAACGTATGTTAGATGCCTCCTTTGTAGAACCATACATCTTTTTAACAACATTCATAAATCCTTTCACCACTCTTCTTTGGGAAGGAGTCTTCCATCCCATTGCACGATCATACCATTTCTCATTAATTGCATTTGTTTTTATACGAGAGAGGGTGCTCAGTTTATTCCATTGCCCATGTATAAATGTTTTCCATTGTGGGTATAAGATATGATCTCTTTTATCTGTGATGGATTGAATCCTCTCATACGGAGTCCATATTCTCATAAATATCACCTAAACATGAGTTATTCAGATCCACAAATAAAACATATCACATATTGGCTCTACAAATTCAATAACAAATTTAACATTAGCCCAAAAATGATTTATCCAAAATCAAACAACTCACCTAAATCTCTGAATTCGAGGTAGATTGCCTCCACTGTTCCCACATATCACCAATACCAATGGAAGCTAAGGCCCCCTTCACTTCCAATAGCCGCTGAAGAAGAATGTAGTAGGTGGCAAATCCTGTATCAATTGGTTTAAGGAGTTCAACTTTGGCAAACTTGCAGTGAATGGCTTGTGGTTACATACAAAACCCTAAATTTTATGGCTATTTTCAACTATTTTCAATAAGCACCAAAATCCACTCAAGTTTGCCAATGCATGCACTACACATGGAAAATATTCTGGGGTACATAAAGTGTATACATATCAAAAATTTATAAATGATAGATATATGAAAAAAAACATAACTAAAATTCATGTAAATTAACAATGCTTTAGAATGTAGAAACTAACATGTACTCTTTTTGGACCATCAACCCTGTTGCTTTGCAAACTTTCCCTACATCACTGATGACTTGGACAAAATTAAATAGCCCCACCTCTATAATGGCTTCACATGATTAGTCCTTTAAGAACAAAGTGTTCTTCTCTTGACCTAACCAATCGATAGCCTTTAAAAAACACGGGCCAAATATGGAAGAGACAATGATGCTTATCAATGGATGGTTTTGACAATCCGTCCAACCATCCATAACAATGAAACAACCACCCACAACTCCAAGACAATTTTAATGGTGTCATAGCCTTCTCAAGTTGTGTTTTCTCCGTGTAAACCAACATAGTTTGGAGTTCTCATAACCATGTGGTTTATAGCCTACTAGTCCACCATTAATAGCATGGACCATTTGTTCAAAATAGGTGAACAATTTGCATTGAAAGGGATTTCACATACAAGAAAAGATCTTGCTATTGCAAGATCAACATCGACCCCAACTTTCACATCAAAGTTGGAATATTTATGGAATCTTTTTGAAGGCACATGCTCATCACCACAAGAATTATCATCGTATGGCATTGGTTCCTCTTCGGAGTCATAATTAGGTTGTGGGATTTCTTCTTGGGTACTAAGCCCTCAACCCTTTCCTACTCCCTTTGTGCTTCAAAGCGTTTATCAATTGGCCCAATACAAAACGCAACACCATGGGCTCAAACCTCATATAAGTGCCTTTCCAATGTGAAGGAAAAATATTTCATTTGATTTCTGATGACCCCCTTGCACTATTGGGCCCCTTTTTCATATCAACATATTTCCGCAATAGATAGAGAGGATTTGATGAAGCTATGGTGGAGAAACTTGAGTGAAGATCTCATGAAAAAAAATATAACTCTGAAAGTGAAATTTGAAGACCATTGAAAATGTTGAGAAAATACCTTTGCAACTAAATATTTGAACACTAGATTTAATAGAACACTTAAACTCTTCAATCTCTATTGTTGTCCATGGATTCCTCACAAGAAAAATGACACCCAAAACCTTAATTTTCTTCTTTGCTACGCTATTGGTCTCTTCAAGTTGTGAATGAAAATGCCAAACCGAGTTATGTTTTAGGGTTTATCAATGGGTAAAGGGGACTAACAAGTGGTAGATTAAGATTTTTAAGTTTTTTTTTTTAAATATAAATTCGTGTCGAAGCACCCAATTTTGGGGGTACACTTACCCAAATTCATGTACATTTCTTGATACTTGCAATGACATACTTGACTTTACCTCACTGGTGGTGGTACACTAGAGTATGTTGGGGTATGTACCCATATATGTACCAAGTATGGGGTACATGTGTTAAATTTCCTTGAATCCCAGTCACGACAATTAATTCCTAGTAAATCCTTGCTAAAATAAAATGCAGATCTACTGAATAAAAACACATTGAGATTCTTAACCAACAAATTGCAATGGAAGTAAAACATGAAACCAAACACATGCAAACATATATTTTTGGGTAAAAACCCTTGAAACAACCCCTAAGGGAAAACTAGCAACGAGATGATTTTATTATACAAATCAAGGCTCCCTTACCGGGATAATGGCCCACTGAGAAAATACAAACAACAACAAAACATGGGTTGATTTCACCCGATGAAACCCTTTGCTCCTTTGCTATCCCTTCCTGCTTCCCACCTTGTTGTACAACGACCTGTACAACCCAACCGTAAAACACTAAGTTTATAATTGGACTAAGTTTATAAAATGCCATAGGCATGTAAAACACTAAGACTTCCCGGGCGGTCACCCATCCCATTACTACTCTAGCCTGAGCGCACTTAATTGTGTAGTTCTAATGGGATTCGGTGCATTAACGCTATGTTGTAGGCATGTACATAAGACCACTAGGAAATCATTACATGATGTCTATAATTAACAAATTAAGATGACATTACCTTCCATTCCCCATCAAAAGGGTGAATATTGTGGCTTATCAAAACCACAAGCTCAAAATGGTGATTCAATGGAAAAGGTAGATGGCCACCGAGATCCATCTGGGTCATTCCTCCCCCCTTAGGAAGCAATGGTCCCCATTGCGTCAAGTTCCCTTGGGAGACAGGGAGACTTCTGCTAGATCTGAAGCTTGGTGCGTTGTGTTGCTTGCCTTGCTGAAGAAGTTGTCATACTTAGCTTGTTGAAGGTTGACATGCTTAGCTTATTGAAGGTTGTCATGAACCTGTTGTTGGAGGGGTTGGATCCGTTAAACCAATCTAGCTGCATGATCTACCTGAGTGTGGGAGGACTTTGTCAGTGAAGATGTAGCATGAAGAGTATGAAGGGTTTTGTTATAACCTTGCTTGACTGGGCAGTGTGGAGGCACCCTTGTAGATGCAGCAAGAACACCTTGGTACTCTTCTACAATCTTGTCGATCTGTTTATGCTGGATAGAAAGGTCTTGGGATGATGTTGCAATGGTTGCAGTGTCCTTGTGTTCACCTTCTGATCGGATTGTGAAGAGGCTAAACTTTGTAGTATGAGAGATTACTTTGTGGCATTGTTTTGGTGGGACAATAGTCGGAACTACCTCTGGTATCTTGTATAGCTGACGCCTCAAAGTAACAATGACGCTACGGGGTCGAGACTCATAAACAATATGACGCCTCCACATATATGGTTGGCCTAATAGAACATCACATACTTCCAATGTGGAAACATCACATACTTCTAGTGGGGAAACATCACACAATACCTCATCCTTGAAGGTCTTGATGCCGTAGGACAGACGACATTGTTGGCTAACACAAAGATCTTGACCCTGGCGAACCCACCTGATGTTGTATGGTTGCGGGTTTGGTGTTGTTGGAAAATCCAACCGTTTGACAACCTCTGCTGAGATGATGTTCTTTTGGCTTCCTCTATCAACAATAAAATGAAATGGGGTCCCCTTCACTCACATCTGTGAATGGAAGAGTCGCTCCCCCTCCCTAGGATCCTCTTTTGGTTGGATTTTTACAGTTGCAACAATAGCAGTGGGTTCTGCATCAATGATCTGTCTCCTTTTATTATTTTTTGAATCAGGGTCCAAGTCGGGGTTCGGCTCTTTGTCTTTGAGCCTGGACACCAATGATTGTATTGAGTGACATTCATCAGTGTTGTGCCAATGGAATTTGTGGAACTCACACCACTTTCCAATGTCTTTCTTAGACTTCTCGTTACCCTTCTTTGTCTGCATCTGGGGCTGGCTCTCTTGAGGTTGATCTTCCTTTCTCTGTCCTTCATTATGTGAGTTAGAGTTTCCTTTGCCATTCTTCTCCCACTTACTATGTTTCTTTAATTTCTTCTCAATTTTGACTACATATCGATAAGCAGGTCCCAGTGAGGAGATGCCCAAGAAATCCATCTTTGTTTGAATGTACCTGTGTAAACCACTGCGATACTTCAAAACCAGGTGTCGCTCGAAGTCTTTAATACCTAGCTTTGAGCTCAAGGTATGAAAGATGTTGGTGTACTCTGGCACCGTCTAGTCTCTTTTCTGACGCAGAGTTGTCCATCTCATGTATTGGTCATCATAGTTTTCGATAGGGTAGAACTCCTCCTTTAGGGCATCTACAAAGGCCACCCAAGTGAGTTCTCTCCCAAATAGTGTAAATTCATCCGTGATGTACCTCTCCCAAATAGTGTAGATTCATCCGCGATGTACCTCTCCCAGTAACCTTCCCACCAAGCTCTGACATGGGGAAGAGATTTAAGGAGCGTGAAGGTGATCTTTTCACTATCGAATTGTTTTTGGATAGAGTAATAACCTTCTAGCATATTCAACCATTTTTCTAGAGCATCTGCATCTATCTAGCCTTCAAATAAGGGGATATCAAAATTGAATTGTACCTTGAAGGGTGTCACACTTGCAAAATGGTTTCTTGTCAAAGACGCCTCATCTGCCGCCATCGGTAGTCTTCAAAGGATCTGAGCGAAATTGTCCATCATCTCGTTCCTCTGTCGCATGAGAGCTTCCTCGAGAAACATCTTGAAAGGATCTCTTGCTCTGTCATCTCTCTTTTCTTCCACCATGGGAGGTCGCTTGGGCTAGCGAGAGAAGTTGTCCTCAAGCGAAACTAGCTCGAGAACTAAATATCTATACCCCGACCTCGTCAGGGATCTGCTCTAAGAAATAACAAGGAGAAAACTGCTCTGATACCACTGATCCAAATTATTTTGAGAACGACATGAAGACATAAATATAACCGAGATATAACAATGAAATAAAAATATATATAGAAGAGTTCACAGAAATACAGTGAAACCCAACTTCTATTATTGAATGAGATAGAAAAACATTGTAGAACACGAACTAACATAATGGGGTAGCCTATCTCTGAAATGAAAGAGATGTTGGCTACGCTTCATTCACAACAAGCTTTACATCATACTCCATTGCATGCTTAAAGGGCCTCCTTAACCTCAATTATATATGAGAGAGTGAGAGGAGAACAATCCCCATGATGCATGTGGGATAAATTGGACTAAGTTTATAGAGTGTCATAGGCATGTAAAACACTAGGACTTCCCGGGCGGTCACCCATCCCAATACTACTATATCCTGAGCACGTTTAACTACATAGTTCTAATGGGATCTGATGCATTAATGCTATGTTGTAGGCATGTACATAAGACCACTAGAAAATCATTACATGATGTCTATAACTAACAAATGAAGATGGCATTACCTTCCATTCCCCATCAAAAGGGTGAATATCATGGTTTATCAAAACCACAGACTCAAAATGGTGATTCAGTGGAAAAGGTGGATGGCCACTTAGATCCACTTGGATAAATGTGGCCCATGGCTTAGTGAAACCATTCAAGGTCATCCTCACCATTTCTTCATCTGTCGCGACTTCCCCAGTTACTACTACCAACTGATCATGTACCTAAATGATCTTGGTGAGATAGTTGGTCACTGTATATGATCTAGTCATCTTGGTATTTCTAAACTTTTCTCTCAACACCATTTTCCTATTTGCATTACTTCTCTAGAAAATATTTGTCAGAGATTCAAACATTTCCTTGGCTGACGTTTTCTCATATAGGTGAGGAATCATGTGATCCTTCATCGCATCTAAGATGGTCCTTTTGGCTTTTTCATCCTTTTGATTATGGACTTCCAATTCTTTTGGATCCGTTGGTGGGGTCATGGTGGTATTTGAAAACTCCCACAACCCATTCTCCATGAGAATCAATGTAACCCTTGCCTTCCAAGGAATGAAGTTAAATGCACCCTATCCAGGACATAATATCGGAGGTAAACAATAGTGAAAAAATTATCTAGGTTAATGGGTCTTTTCTGCTCCATAGAAAGTTTTGACCCTAACTGCTACTTTGCTTTCCGAGGGAAAGGACGACACTTACGCATTAGTCAATGGAGAGTAACTTAGTGGTTGTTGACAATAACATTGGGCCACTATGTATTGTCCCTAATCTAGAACCCTTTGTAATTGTACATATAGGTTGGTGAGTCGACTGGTATCAAGTGTAAATGTAATGAACATTTAGGTTGGTGAGACAAGGACACCTGATTTTGTTGTTGTGTGCATCAGGGTAGTGCACGGAAAAGTGTTAACAAAGACAAGGTGTGCATAGTCTATGTGTTGCTCACACATGAGTAAGTGCGCACACTGCATTGTTTTGTGTGCACTTGGGTTAGTGCGTGGGAATGAATATTTATGTTTTGAGGCCAAAGACCCTGTATGATTATGAGACTGGTGAGCCTGGACATAGATAGGCCAGTGCGCCTATCCATGTAAATAAAATCATGAATATCAATATAATATTGCATCATTGTGCGTTCACTGACTCAGACGAAAAGAGATGGGGGCCCTACTCCACCGGAAAAGGGGGTGATTCATAATTCTAAGGGAATATTTTATAATATTTCCCGGAAAAGTGTAATGTTAGATATATTGTCATTTTATCCTAAGTTCCCAAGGATAGGGAACGAGTCAGCAAGTGGCTTAAAGTTATTTTTGGAGGTGACAAGTGTCAAGCGGAAGCATGCAATATATATTCCTGGCCTTAGTGTATTTTTTTGGGGGGGATTATGATTACTATGGATGTTGCAAGCTTTGGTGAGCAGAAAGGGGTCAAACTATATAAAGAATCCAATTGTTACCTTATCTACCAGAGAAGCTTTTAGGGAGTTGTGGGGATGTATCTAGAGTTTCATTGTTGAAGAGTCGGGTTGGAAGACCATGAGCAGTCTCTTTGGGTGAGAGACTGGTTGTTGTGGAGTGGTTTCCAGACCCGTGAGAATATTCTCCAGGTGTGAGCATTGTTGAGAATTATTTCCTGGTGCACTGGGCACTAGTCATGGGGCTTAGAGACTTCATGTTCGTCATGTTGTTGGTAACCCTAGAAACATAAGTGGGGCAACCGAGGGACTAGTGAGCAGAGAATGGGCACACTTCATTTGGTGTGATAGGTGCATGGGGAATGAGGGATTGTAGACTAGTTGCAGCAGTGGGCACCTAGGACTAAACAATTATGTTGAGTTTCATACCATAACTTTGTTATAGCAAGTTTTGTAATACCCCATGCAACTTGCTTAGAGGGCCTTTCCATTTCCCTATGTAGACTTGAAGGCCTCTTTTGTACTTCACAGAGCCAAAAAATCATATTTTTCCACATCTACGTGCCCTACCAATTAGACAACATGTATATATACAGGTTGCACCACTACAACCCGCGTACATCGAGTTTAGTGCTAAAAATAAAAAATTGTGTCGGGTTTCCATGTCACGTCACGAGATCCATGATCCTTGACCTTCCATATACTGGAAACGTTCCAACTCGGCCCTTCAGTTCCATTTGAAGGCTATAAATTGAGCCATATCCAAGTTGTGGAAGATGATAGAATTCAAATTTTGAGAGCAAAGATACTCTGGAGAAATTTTCACTTCACATCGAGTCTGCATCCCTTTGTTCTTTAAAGTCTGAACACATTGTTCAGACCCCAAGCTCTTCCCTCTTTGATGGAGAACCTCATTGTCTCCCATATATGAGCTTGCCTTTGGTTGAGGATTGAAGTGGTGGAGGCCCAGCTGGAAGGGACTTAGTTTCTTGGTTCCGAGACATGTCGGCACAGAAGTTTGTCATTTATATACTTTCGTTGATTATCTTAATAGAAATACTCTTTTCTCGTTCAATTGCTATCTTGCAAATATTTGAATTATTATTCCATGGGCGTATTTGTCATGTATGTTAATGGATTATGTTATTTTATATGCTAACATTATATATTATCACCATATGCTTGTGTATCTTGGTTGTTGAGGACAAGTGGCAGGTATAGAGTTTTGAGTTGCGTTCTCAATAGTGGTTTTCATCTAACGCCCGGATGAGGTAGGCTCTTTATCTTGTCTCATTATCATTTTCATTTATATAGCATACTTGGGATTATAGTTGATTTCTGCAGTTATTTCGTCTGTTGTGGTTCACCCCATGCCATAGAGTGATTTTCCTCGTAACAGAATTGACGACCACACTGGGGATTGGATCTTCTATTTTGGGGTTTGGAGTGTTTTTCTCCTTGGATTGCTCTTTGTTAGCCTAAGTTTCCTTGTCGCGTGATTGCTTGACAACCTATTTTTACTTTGTATATGATTTTCTTGGCCTTTTCCTTGCCCTGGCAAGTGTTTTAATACATATACACGGTTTTTCCCTTGACAAACGCGTACATACGCGAGTTGTCTTTCTATAGGACGTGTACATACGAGGTTTTTTATTAAACAGATGCATACATCAACTCTTTAGACTTATTGGTTGAGTTTGTTGTTTGTTGGGTGAGTTTGGATGGTTTTTTAGTCTTCTTGGGTCTCTGTCCTAACTATTGAGTGCTTGCAGAGTGATAGGAAACCTTGTTATTGTTGAATTTTTGGGCAGTTTTTCTTTCTTATCATATTTTTTACTGGTTGTCCTTGCATCTTGGTTTGGGTGTTTGTTTCTTGGTATCCTACTTGGCTTGTCTCTTTTTTCTTGCAGTAGGGTTTGTTTATCAATTTGTTATTTAGTCCTTGCATTTTCATTTCTTTATATTGAAAATACAAAAGATACATTTTGCTCATTTTGCATTTTGGCATTTGCTATTTTGTTTGTTTAGTATTGATCTTGACATATGTAGAAAGATTGCATCTTATTGAAATTGCATAGTTGAATTGAAAATTACATTTTAAAAGCTTACCATCTTTTGAGAATTGAAGATTAGGACTTAGCTTTATGTTCATATTCATTTCTTTGATATGTTGAGGCATAACATCATCAGTTTCATGACCACATATCTTGAGTAAACAAAGTCATTAAAAGTAACGTTGATTAACTAAAATTGATTAGAAATGATTTTATTTTTCAGAGTACACAAACAAGCATAGGATATAGGGCCTTGGAATAGGATTTTGTGAGTAAACTTCT
Organism: Picea sitchensis; assembly: GCA_010110895.2. Taxonomy (NCBI): domain Eukaryota; kingdom Viridiplantae; phylum Streptophyta; class Pinopsida; order Pinales; family Pinaceae; genus Picea; species Picea sitchensis. Next base: position 8,899 of record SNQJ01S0045356.1, on the reverse strand, counting down.
CCAAGGCTATTAAACTCAACATATGTTTCTGACCAGGGAGTGGTGAAATCCATTGTGTAATTAATGACATTGGGACGCTCCGCTCACACCAGAGTTAAGCACGAGGTTGCGCGAAGTTGGTTGCAGAGATAGCCCTCTAATACCTTCTTAGCCTCAGAGATATTTCTGGGGATCTATTCGTATTTGGGGGTCTTGCTAGTACCTTTACCTCTGTGAGAGGTAGTGCTTTCGATATTTCAGGCTTTGTTGCCCTGCCCATATGGCGCACCTGACATACAATTGTTCTCCTACATATTGGTTATATCGTGGTGGCTTTAGTTGCTTGACGTAGGTAGCCACATAGGTTACTTACAAGGGTTATTCTGCAGGTACCCTAATTCAGATTAGGGTCAGACAACACACAACCTTTATGGAGGATTACCTCTCCAGGGGGATATGATCGACTGTGTTGTTAAGCCCATGAGGGCCCTTATAACTGATTTTGATACCTTCGATCTTTTGAAGGGAGTCTCGGGCCCCTCTTGGGTGAGGCATACCTACTCTAGTGAGGGAGGCCCCTTTTCAACTACTATATCTTGTTTGTGTGCATTTGGCCTTTTCGTTTATTTTGGTGTGCTCTTTGATTGTTAGTTGGCCCTAGGATTTGTTTTTTTATCTCGAGTCTTGAGTCATCGTGGAGCCAGACCAGCTTCCTCCCATTTCTCTTTGTTTGTTAAAGTTACGACCACATCTTGAGTCTTTGCCTTCTCAAAAGGCGTAAAGTTATTAAATGTGGTATACATACCTCCACCTACCAGACTTGTGATTATACAACTATGAGTACTGAGTCGAGTACAAAAGACATTGGGAGTCCCTTGACTCCTATACCTTATGTGGTTAATGGAACTCCTCTGACTCCTTCAATCACTATGGTTGTAGAACTAGAGGTTCTCGTCATCACTCCTATCTGGCATGTGGTTGCTACTCAACCCATAGTAACGAATCCTTTTGGGTCTCTTTTTGGTACACCTGGATACAATGTTTAGTCCATTCCTTCAGTCTCTAACCCTTTCTCTTTTGATATGTTGAATATGACATCGAAACTCTCATCTTCCATTCCAACGAATAATACAAATCCTAGTATTGGACTTGGGGGCATGGCTCCTCCGCTTATTCCACTCTCGTTTGGTGGAGCTCATATTCCCTAAATGACTCCTACAGTTGGAAGCCAACCTCCTTTTCCTCCTAGGTCTAATCCTAGTCTCAATTCTCCTGGATGGAGTACTCAACTGGGTGGATAAGTTATTTCCTATGTTCCGTCCTTTCCTCCTTCCTCCTCCACGTCGATTCTGACTAACACATTTGGTATGACGAATCCACCCCTATCCTCCGGATTTCCACCAGGAGGGATTCAGTTTCATACTATGGGAAACCCCCGTCCTAGAGCTCCTCTACCTAGGGGCAATGTTTATAACCCTCATTATATTGTTCCTACAGGTATGGTTCCCACACAACCTCTTATGAATCAGTTTGGAGGAGGATATTACCATATCGGATAGGGACATTGTGCATACCAGAACCCTGGATGGGATGCAATCCTTCAACATCAATATTTCCTGGGAGCATGGGCCCAGATGCCGCAACCCTGACTCCCTTTTTTGGCCACACTTAATTTTCCAGATCTGTCGATATTAATGAATGATCTGGTGTGTCGTGATCCGTCATGGCCTCCTGTCCCTACCCAACTTCCTTAAGACATTCTGAAATTCGAGGGCAAGACTGGTGAGGATCCATGTGATCACGTTACTACTTTTCATCTTTGGTGCTCATCCAATTCCATTAATGATGATTCTATTCGTTTAAGAATGTTTCAACACCTTCATAGGTGTTGCAGTGAAATGGTACATTGAGCTAACAAGGGGAACATACAAAAATTTTAATTAGATGGTTTTGGTCTTTCTCAACCACTTCTAGTTGTCGGTTCATTACGATGTCGGCATAGAACTTTTTTCTTCCCTCCACCAAGACAAAGCCACCCATATCTCAGACCATATCCAAGAGTGGCATAGACGGAAGAGGTTGATCAAAGCCTACATTCATCCAAACTTCCTATTGGAATGGTTCCTTAATTCTTTATTGCATTGTATTTCGAAGGATATTTCTACATCTGGAGTAACATATGAAGAAGTTATTTTCAAATCCCAGCAATTGGACCTCATATATGCTCAATATGGGATGTTATATGAAATTCTTCCTAACACATCGAGGTCAAATTACGACCCTAGACAAAAGCCTGGTCCTCATGCCAATGACATCATAGGCTCTGTAAATGCTAAGTCTACAAACGTGGTGACAAACCATATGAAGGAGTTGTCTCTAATCCAGTCTGTAGCAGGACAAGCTTCGTCTTCGTCCTCCACTCCCACTCAATTGGCGGATGTGCATTATGTACAATCGTCGACCAACCCAAATGGTAACCAGAAACCAGGAGGGAATAGAAAGAAAGGATGAGGTAATACTTGTAAGGGTGGGAAAAATAATAATAACAAACCCAAGGACAACGCTAACAATGATAGATCAAATAAAAATATTGGTGAGGGAAAGAAATAAAAGCGGAAGTTGAAGTTTCCTTGTAAACTTTGTAAAGATGATCACCTTACCCACTTATGCCCCAAATTTGAGGAAGCCTCGAGGCTCTTATCTCAACCACCCGTTGTGTTGACCAATACATTTCCGCATAATCAACACATGGCTTCAAGCTCCTTTAATGCCATAAATGCGTCAAGTGGGAATCAAAACCCCCCGACGCATGAATGTGACCGTCTCTATGTTAATATGGTCAAGTCTATGGTTCTTCATAGACTGTTCTAGGTCTAGAGTCTCCCCCTCCTCCGAAAACACCTTTGCATATCGAAAAACTAAAGCCATTTCCCCGTATTCCGAAAGGAGTAATAAAATGATTTGCTCACAATCCTAATGCTAGAGTTGCCCAGAAATATTCGATTGTTGAAGATCTGGGTCAAACCACTTGTGCGATGTCGGCTTTGGAGGTGCTCCAGATGTGTCCTTCAAAGAGGAACACCTTGTTATCTGCTTTATGATCTCTAAACCCATGTGGCTCTAAGGTATTCAATTTTGACGTCATGGATATTAATCCTCGCTTGCATTACCACATGGCCTTTCAAATCCATGTGGATTACACGAATGCATTGTTAGTGATGGAGGCGTTGCAACGCGATGAAGGCATTGCAACGTGCATGATGTCCCTAACCTGTTGGAAAGCCATTGGCTCTCTAACTCTCTCTCAATCTATGACTACATTGACCTCATTTGATGGTCATTCTTTCCGACCCCATGGAATTCTTCCCGCCTTTCCGGTCCATCTAGGTGGAAAGACAATGGAGGTGGTTGATGTGCCCCTTGACTATAATTTATTACTAGGGTCTAATTGGACTTATGCCATGACTGTAGTCGTGTCGTCTGTTTTCCACACTTTATGTTTTTCTCATGAAGGGAAAATCATGACGATTGACCAGTTATCCTTTACGCATGCTAGTCCTAATGCATCCGTTGGACCTTCGATCCCCGTGATTAACAATTCTCAGCCGACAACTGAGGATATTGGTGTCAGAATGTATTACTCCCTCATGGGTACCTTTGATTTTGTGGCACCAATTCATCACATTTATGCCATGTCTAGTAGGTCTTCTTCGTCGATGAGGTTCATTCCTTTACGTACTTCGTATTTCAACGATCCTTGGACCCTACCTTCCTCGACCATGTCTTGTGATTGTCAATCACATATTGGAATAGCAATGCCACTATCAACAATAGAGGTTGCGCATCAAACTGTTCTTGACTCTACTGTTGACCCGGATCCTATCTCCTCGCATACGAATGAGGAGGATCTTGTTCTAGAGCCTGTATGGGCCACCTCATCATCTCGTTCACATGATTGCCTCAATGATAATTTACCTTCGGACGAAGCCATCTTAGAGGCCATGAATGGTCCTGATAGACCATGGGACGATATGCATCATCATTCTTACTTCCTCCCAGGGCTTGCTAGGATCGAACAAGATGATTTTAGATCTACCTTGAGTGAGATGGGCGATCACATCGTGGTTCCACTAGATATGCATGGAATTTATGCCGAAGGAAATATGGTGAATATTTCTCCTATCGTCACGATTGACATCTCTCGAGTTCCTGAAAAAATTGAAGACGTATATATCGATGTGGATTGTTCGCCTAAAGAAATTCAGGCATTCGCTTGGTCATATGAAGAAAGGCCAAGAATCTACCCTCGCATTGTCGAGCATGAGATCAAGACTACCATCCATTTTTATCCTTTTCAATTAGTACACGGTGTGGAGTCAATCCTTTCGATTGAATGTGATATTCCTTCCCTTAAACTGGAAATAGAGCTCCTACCTGACACTTATGATCTCGAAGAACGCCTCATACATATAGAGCACCTAGATGAGCAACGTCGAGATGCCTCTACGAATATCAAAGCGAATAAACGACATGTTAAGGTTCAATATGATAGGTATGTTTGTCCTCGGTAGTAGGTTGAGGGTGACTTGGTCCTCTTGTATGACCAAGCCAAAGAACCGTTGGGGGAAGGCAAGTTCAACCCCATGTGGCACAATCCTTATATCGTGCGACGTGTTTTAGAAAAAGGAGCCTACAAATTGGAGGATTATGAAGGAAATATGTTGGCTAAGCCCAGAAATGGGCTGTACCTAAAAATATATTACGCTTGAGCCCTCAAACTTGGGCATGACTCTTTGTATATTAGCGTATCTTAGTGTATATATAATTTTTCCTTTGTGTCATCGACTTGCTTATTAGGTTTTCCCTTGCTTGGCAGATGTCAACAAAGTCTTCAGTTTTCTTAGGATTCGTAGAGAGTGTCATTCTTCATACATGGAACATGGCTTCCACCGTGTGGGTCATTTACTCACCTGAGGGCCAACAGGTGTCTTCAAGTGGCGTTTTTCTAGAGCCATCAACGAATAATGTGGTTGAGTATAGCGTCATTATAGAACTATTACACAACGCCATTTAACATGGTGTTTGGTATTTAGAGGTTCACCTAGACTCCCAATTAGTCGTATGTCAATTAAACAACAGTTATCGTGTGTGAAACCCTACTCTTCTCCAACAATTCCTATGGGTACGACTTTTGGAATGATACTTTGATTTTATTACTTATAATCATATACCTAGAAGTTCTAATTATGTATCCGATGCATATTTAATTATGTTTTAGATTGGCATTTTTTACATAACTGAAATAAAGAAAACACAGTAATCAATGTACACATTGTAACATATATAAGTAAAGTTGAGGACCAATGTTTTTATATTTCATCTGTTCAAAAATATGGTGTCATAGTACAAAATGGAGCTCACACCCTAAAAATACATATATGGTCGATATATATATGACCATGGAATCTACGCCTGTGACGCCGGATGTGTATCATGATAGCACAGTACAATTTTTGTGAGACGTCGGAAGAGTCGTACCCATGCACGGGGCACACCCACCACTTACCAATACATAGCCTCTGGAAGATCCTCCACCTAAACCATAGGGATCTTGTGCGTCAAATGAGATAGGTTCCTCTGCAGATTTGTAGCACTCTATCTGCATCTCCTCCCGCATGCTCATCTCCCCGGGTCCTCTGTTGATGTCATGGGAATCTGTCTGGTCGTCGTGGACCTACATTTGCACGACAATCCAATTGTTAATACTTGATACCATACAAAAATATTTTCATTTTTTATTCTTTTTGAAAAACACAGAAAAATGAAATATTCAAAAATAATTTCATACCTATATCACCATAGGCAGAGCCTAGCAGCAGATACATATCTGGATCCCCTCTATATTCAATCCAAGCACAGGGGTAGTCATCAATGGCTATCACCTATTGACGCCACCAAAATAAGAACTCATTGTTGTAGGGGGTTGGCACCCAACCACCTCCTAACCACCTCATCACGTCGGTCCAATGTGACATGGATGCATCGCGCGGTCTGTGTGGAATGATATCCACTCTAGGACTCAAACCAAGAACTCACTCAAAGAAAAAACTACACAAGATGTATGAAAACCCAAAGTTTCTCTTTCTCCCCTGTTTGCAATATGTCATTTGACTCTTCATGTTAGTCAGCAGTGAGGTACACTAGTCATAAACTGTGGGTTGCAAGCACTCCACTGCGTAGAACATGAGTGGCATTGAACCCTGGTGCAATAAGGCTGACCCAGAGATCCGTGTAAGAAAAATAACAACGATCTTCAAACTCGGTTTTTCGATCGCCACGATGGGGAGTTAGCTCCCTACTTTATCTGTGTCTGCAACATAGTGGGTGGCAATGCAATCCTCTATATTCATACCACCCCCAGCCCCCCGGGATTTGAAATTCACCACCTCGCCCCGGCGAGACAATCCTATGAGAAAGTAAATTCCCTCTACTTCAATCCTCGATGGTTGCCCGTCGAGATTGAAGGCCTTTATCTCTGGATCCCAAAAGTTTACTAGCATTTGGAGTAACCTCATTTGAGCCCTCAACCCTTTGAAAGCCCAAAATTTGTATAAGCCACATATTTTTAGAGCCAGTTGTTACACATCAAAATTACTCATTTCAATAGTGTCACAAGTGTCATCACTACAAGTGTTGTAAGTGTCGCATCTTGTCCGCAAGTATCGCATCTTGACCACAAGTGTCGCAAATGTCACAAACATCACACTGCCATCTTGTCTATGTCATGCCTCTCATGACATCATAAGGACACTAAGACACCTCAAAGACTAGTTTTGAAGAAGGAAAATCAATTGACAGAGGAGTACAAACCTTGTACCACTGTTAAAATATCAATTTTGGGGGGGAGCACTCCCCTACCTACTGACAAGGAGCGCTGGCACTCTATACTCCCTTATAGAGGAGCGTTCTAGCGCTCTATTCCTCTTTTGAGGGAGCGTTGTTATTTTTTGGGCGAAATTCGGTTTGTTGGAGGAAATCAGGGGACAATCCCCTCAATATCTGAAGGTAGTTAGTTTCGAATCTTGGGTCAAGGCGTGATCGTAGGAGAGATCCACAACTAAAGGAGAGGAATCCTTAACTTATCCCAAAGATCTCTCAAGTGGTTAGGCCTCTCCAATCCTATATAAGGAGGCATCCTCATGGTAGAAGGATAGATGGAGATTGATAATTACACCAAACTTATGATCCCATGAGTGAGATGTCATCAAAGCAATAAATGTATATTACTTGAGCAAAAGGGGTTGGACAAAGAGAACTCGAAGAAGATGTTGCACCTTCATCAAAGGATTGTAAGTAATTTTACTTCTTCTTATCAATATATCAATGCTTGGCCTGTTTCTTTCAAACTTATGTTTGTTCCACATGAGTTTTTCTTCAGTAAATAGATCTATATTTGAGCTAATCTTAGTAGAATAGGAAGTCCATTGTATCTTTGTTTGTTCTGCAGGATCTATCAAGGAGCTCAGGATCGAGGCTCATCTTGGACTTTGCGCGGACAAACGCCGTTAACAAGGTACACATATTTCTTCTTCTTCCTCGTATATGAGCTCGATTAGATCTAAAGGAATGTCAGTGTCCATAATGACATTTTCTATCTTGGAGTTAGGGGTCTAGCCTCCAAGAGGAAATCCACTTGTTCGCAGGGGGATTCTCCTGTAATAGAAATTGGCGACTCTGCACGAACCCACCCTGCTCCACTACATCTCATTGTTGCCATCGGCACCTTTTCCAAATGGGGCATTGATTTCATGCAATGTAAGCCTACCTCAACCGAGGGGCACGGTTATATAATCGTTGTCATCGATTACTTTACAAAATGAGCTGAGGCTATGCCTACCTTCCTGAATGATGGTCGTATTGCATCTCTTTTCATTTTTAACCACATCATCACTCGTTTTGGTGTTCCACGCACCATTGTTACTGATCATGGTTCACACTTCAAAAACTAGATGATGAGTGAGTTGCATGCCAAGTTGGGTTTTCTCCATGAGAAATCATCCCCATACTATCCTCAAGCGAATGGACAAGTTGAAGCTATCAACAAAGTCCTCAAAACTATGATCCAACGGATGGTAGGGGCCAACAAGACATCATGATATCTACAACTTTTCTCTTCTCTCTGGGCCTACCGTACTTCAGTAAAAACTGCTACTGGATTCACTCATTTCCAGCTAGTATATGGCATAAAAGTTGTTTTACCAATCGAGTGCAAAATTCCATTGTTAAAATTCAAAGTAGAACTCCTGCCCCACACTTCTGTTGAAGAAGAACGTTTCATACACTTGACTAGGTTGGAAAAAACACGTCGTGATGTTGCTCTCGTCAATGAGACATATCAAAAATTAATAAAGAATCAATACGACAAGTTTGTCCATCCTCGCACTTTTGCAGAAGGAGACCTAGTCCTCGTTTATGACCAGGCTCATGACAAGTTAGGGGTGGGTAAGTTAGAACCTCTATGGCATGGTCCTTACATTGTGAAATGTGTTCTACATAGAGGCGCCTACGAGTTAGTGGACTACGATGGAATCTCCCTAGGTGAGCCTCAAAACAAGATTTACCTGAAGAAGTACTATGCATAGAACATCTGNGGGGGGGGGGGGTGAATCAGTTGTTACTGAGCTTAAACAATTGTGCTTCTTTTTAAAACTCTTTGCAGAAACACTGAATGATGATCACAATAATGCAGAGAAATAAACACAGGCACATTCAGCATCAATCACATATAAGAGAAACATAGGGACAGATATTTTCTGAGGAAACCCATGCCGGGTAAAAACCTCTTTTTATTTTATATGATAAGTAATGGTTACATTCTCTACAGTATCATACATATGAGCACCAACTCATAATGAGGCTA
>SNQJ01S0045355.1:14581-53442 GCA_010110895.2 Picea sitchensis | reverse complement strand
TGGCGTGCATGCGCGCACACACACACAGATAAAGATCTAGTGTATATCTATCTTAAGAGTGGATCTATCTATCATAGGTCGAGAGACATGAAATCCTTCAAGATGCAAACATTTCATCAAGTTTTGTACTTTAAAAAAAGTTTGCATCTCGAGGGATTTGATTCCTATCGACATGACAGATTCAGACTTAAAATGGATCTACTTTGGAAACTGAATGAGAAACAAAAATGATACGAAAAATGGAGTCCCTACATTGTTTGGATGTTTCACATATAGAAGACAAATACAATTTATCTTTCAAAAAATAATATATTCACAGTTCAAAATATAATACCTCTCTTCACGGGTTTTGGTTCTAGTCTCCATTTTATTTTATGTACATAATTTTAAGCTTCAAAAAACCATGAGGGAAATATTTAGAAATGTGAGAGTAGATATTATTCTGCACAAACCAAAAAGGTGTGAGAGATATCTATTAAACAAAGAAATAGAATACATATAAATACACAATCTTTATCTCAAGGTATAAGAACTACCATGATCTACTGCATGAGAAAATATCTCAACCTCACAACAATCTAGGAAGTATCTAGTTGGATTGAATCTCCCACATCCAACTAGTTCCAAAAACTTCCTAAAGACTAGGAACAACTACATGATCTTAACAAACACACCAACACCCCCCCATAAGCCAAATGTAGGGAGGAACAAAGAAGAACAAGGATGGGTCCCGACAAAATGGTTTGATAAGGTACCCGTGTACAAACTCTCATAAATGGAGAAAATGAGAAAACCTCCAAAAGAGAGTCAATCTCCAATGCACATTACAAGCTATTGAGGCAATGCGATATGAATGCACACCTCCAAAATAAACTAATCCTCTATAATCGAGTTTCAACAGAAAAATCTTGACGAGTTACTCATTTACAACTGATAAAATATCATATGTTGAGTGTCCCTATGTAGGGTTCAGCTCCACAAACCCTTATAAAACCCAAAAGAATTTATTTTAAGGAATGCTAACCTAACATTTATTTTACTTCATAATCAACATATAACCAAAACCAACATATATAAAATTTATTGAGCTGAACATAATAGCTTATAGACAACCTTATAACACTTCATATTCCTTAAATGCATAAAACAAATACGTAAATTAAAATACCTTGGTCTGATGCTAAACTTCCGCTTGTCTTGTTGACCTTCCTGCTGCTGCCTTGCCCAGCTTGATGCACTGATCAAATCTTCCCAAACCGTGTTTCCTCCCTACCAACTAGGACAACTTCCTAGCTCCAGGATACCATATGGATATCCTGTCCCCTGTGCCCAAAACCCCCAACAAACCGGTGCCCCCGTAATGATCCTCCCCTGATTGCAGAACTCAAACTCAGNAATTGAAACATGTGGCGTGCGCGCACACACACACAGATAAAGGTCCAGTGTAGATCTATCTTAAGAGTGGATCTATCTATCATCGGTCGAGAGGCATGAAATCCTTCAAGATGCAAACATTTCATCAAGTTTTGTACTTTAAAAAAAGGTTTGCATCTTGAGGGATTTGATTCCTATCGGCATGACAGATCCAGACTCAAAATGAATCTACTTTGAAAACTGAATGAGAAACAAAAATGATACGAAAAATGGAGTCCCTACATTGTTTGGATGTTTCACATATAGAAAACAAATACAATTTATCTTTCAAAAAAAAAAATATTCACAGTTAAAAAAATAATACCTCTCTTCACGGGTTTTGGTTCTAGTCTCCATTTTATTTTATGTACATAATTTTAAGCTTCAAAAAAACCCTGAGGGAAATATTGAGAAATGTGAGAGTAGATATTATTATGCACAAACCAAAAAGGTTTGAGAGCTCTCTATTAAACAAAGAAAGAGAATACATATAAATACACAATATTTATCTCAAGATATAAGAACTACCTTGATCTACCGTTTGAGAAAATATCTCAACCTCACACCAATCTAGGAAGTATCTAGTTGGAGTGAATCTCCCACATCCAACTAGTTCCAACAACTTCCTAAAGACTAGGAACAACTACATGATCTTAACAAACACACCAACACCCCCCATAAGTGAAATGCAGGGAGGAACAAAGAAGAACAAGGATGGGTCTCGACAAGAAGGTTTGATAAGGTACCCATGTACAAACTCTCATAAATGGAGAAAATGAGAAAACCTCCAAACGAGAGTCAATCTCCAATGCACATTACAAGCTACTAAGGCAATGAGACATGAATGCACACCTCCAAAATAAATTGATCCTCTATAATCGATTTTTGGCACAAAAATATTGATGAGTTACTCATTTACAACTGAGAAAATATCATATGTTGAGTGTCCCTATGGATGCTAATCCATCTCACCAGAGTGCATGGGTCACTAGCTGCTACAACCACTGAGTTAATATAGGAATTAGTGTTGTGTACAAGGCTCACTCTAAAGACGCTTGATCTCGATAGGACATGGTGAGTAATAAACCACCTAAGGAAGCATTGCACAACATCCCCCCACAATGTTGAAGTAAGTGGAAAAGATGATGGAAATGGATATCACAACAGATGACTAAAGTATGGAGTATGAGCTAAAGGCAAAAAAGATGAAAAACAACCTAATCAAGAAACACTCCAAAGTGGCAAGCTCAAAGAGACTATGAAACAAGGTAGTACATGGAGACAAATGTCTAGTTACACTCCTAAAACTATTTGCACACGTGGCATAGAATCCACTATTCAAAGGTGCAAAACGTGTACCATAAATAGCCATCATGGACAACAATCCTCAATATGGGTCATGACAAACAAGGCCATTAGGTACCCATTTACAATTGAGGAATCAATGCTCTTAATTTATCCAGCTTCTTGAAAAAACAAGAATCTCACAAAGAAATTAAATGTGGCATGCAACCAATCATTGGAAAGAGAGCAAAATTCTCTTTTCAGCGCTTCAAACAAGACATAAAATCAAGGCTTCATTGAAGAGTTAAGCAAAAATTATGCCAATAACCTTCAAAATACAATAAAATGACAGACAAAAGTGGCAATAAACTAAAAAGAAACACAAACCCTTTAAAATAGCTCCCCAACTTTAAGCTAGTGGCCCAACTAGCCACACCAAAACCATAGGGAGATTTAAGTATCAACCCGGTAATTGTTGTGTGTGATAAAATCCCACCAGTTTAAGAGATCAACATGAAAAATATTAGAGCTAAAGCCCGAAACCCCAGGGAGGTTACGCAAATCATCTTCCAATAAATTTGAACCCTAGAGCAGGCGTTGTTGATGCCACGATAGATCAAGGGTCGGGGTTTCACTACCACCGTCTTTGAGCACCTCATCAAGGAAGATCGCATGCAGGCAATTGTGGAACTCAATAATTTTTTGGGAGAGTTAGATTTCACGGCCTACGAAACCACTAGACTATCAAATATGAGATTTGGTACCCTTGGCCACGCCATGAAGTGATCGGCCTTGGTTTCATTTTCTGCCACTTTTCAAGATTGATCACCTTTTGAATATTTCAATGGAAATTAGAATCGATCTGCCAACTAAAAAACCCTTGCATGCAACAAAACAACCTAAGAGAGGTCGTACGTGATCTTTATGATACAAAGAAACACTTGATCCGACTGTCGTAGACTAGATCAGATGTCGAAGAAGGCGACTTGCTAGGGCTACAGAAACAAAGGCCAAACGACGAAGAATCCAAAATGGAGAAATCCTTTCAAACCTCTGCCAAGACACGTTTTTCTGATCAAAGGTGATCCCAAAATGGGATAGGAGGCAAATTAGGGATGAGTCCGCATTATCAAGTCCAACTTAATTGACATGATAACAATACGTGTCAACCACAAAGATACGTGCCAATAGCCAGTCATGTTAAATATGAAACCAAAAATCCTTGGTTGAATAAAAAATATCACACAACAAACTGTTCTACTCTCCAGTTGTCTATATTCCTCCTCTCATGAGGTCTAGTCTCACTTTGATATCATATTGATAAATGTGATAGTAGATATTATTATGCACAAACCAAAAAGGTGCTAGAGATCTCTATTAAGTAAAGAAATAGAGTACATATAAATACACAAGCTTTGTCTCAAGATAGAAGAACTACCTTGATCTACCAGTTGAGAAAATATCTCATCCTCACACCAATCTAGGAAGTATCTAGTTGGAGTGAATCTCCCACATCCAACTAGTTCCAAAAATTTCCTAAAGACTAGGAACAACTACATGAGCTTAACAAACACACCAACAGGGAATATATTAATGACTTCAATTTTCCTAATCCACTATACTAATCTTCTCCATCCTATTGCACCCATGGAAGTAGTGGTTTTCTTAATCCTCTATTATTATTTTCTCCATCCTGTGCACCAGTTGTAGCCCGATTGTCAAACTCATGGGCTTGGCCCAGAGGAAAGTATATTAATGATTGGTTTTTTTTATTAGCTATACTGATCTTCTATATCCTATTGTGCCCGTTGGTAGCCAGATTGCCAAATTGTTAGACTTGGCCTGAAGGACAATATATTGATTGTGGATTTTGTCATATTTTATATTGATCAGTATAGAGGACCAACTTAGATTCATCTTAACTCTGGATCTACCATGCCTTAAGGGGCATCAAATCCTTTGAGATGAAACACTTGTTTCAAAGTACAAAACTTGAGGAAATGTTTGCGTCTTTAAGGATTTGATGCTTCTTGGCCCATGATACATAGATCTATAGTTAAGACAGATCTCTCTCTCTCTCTCTCTCTCTNTATATATATATATATATATATACCACATGTCAACTCCATCATGTTTTAACCATAAGTATATTTATTTGCTAGCAATATTTTCTTATATTAAGAATTAAAGACATTACACATATCATGAAAAAGTAGAAAGCACCTATCCCAAGAATAATAATTTTTTTATTTTTATATTATCTCTCTCTCTATATATAAAGTTGATATAAAAATATTTACTTAAGGTGGATATTAAAATAATTTTTAAATGCCAAGTGTCAACCTCATGTTGAGAACGAAAGGATTTACACATCTCCCTCATACTCATCTTTACAAAGTGTCTTTTGGCACAATACAATACAATATATATATATATATATATAGGTTGGGGTTGAAATATTTTATTTATGACCCACATTGAAATTATTTTTTTCTTATTAATATTTTGTAAATGCCACATGTCAATTCCATATTAAGAATTGAAGAAATTACACATCTCCTTCATTATGGGAAGTAGAAAACACTTATTAACCAAATAAGAATTTTTTTACTTTTCAATTACTCTGTCTTTTCCTGGCTCTCTTTATATAGAATTTATATAGAATTATGTGGATATTGAAATGTTTTTTGTTATAAATATATTTTTTTAAATGCTACTTGTTAACTCCATATCGAGCACCAGAAGGAATTACACATCTCCCTCATACTGCGTTGTAGAAAGAGTCTTTAGGCTTAATAAAAAAACTGCAACCATGGGTATACTTCCTCGAGCGCAATCTAGAGGATAAAGAAAACTGCAGTCATGAACATACTACCCTGGGCACAATAGGATGGAGAAGATTAGTATATATAATACAAAAATCTACAATCATGAATATACTACCCCGATTTAGTTTTCTTGATCTTTTATACTCATTTCTCCATCATATTGTACCAATTGGTGTTAGAATTAATGCTTACTTTAGAGTTGGTTGGGGTTTGTTGATATATTCTCTCAACCTCTCTCTCCAAGTTTGGAATAAGTTGGATCTAACAAGACCTATATAAGTGTATTGTATTTGTGTCCATTGGATTTAGCTTGGGTGGTTGGAAGGAATGATTGTTACCCTCCCCACCCAGGTTGAATTCCTTGTGAGTGACATGTTGTGCCCTTAAATGGGTCTATAATATTCTCTTGTTGTTGAGCCCCCAATATTCTGAAAATACCCAACCTCCCTATGTTTTCTAGCAATTTTGGGGTTTTCCATGGACGTAGTGAATATCGATATCTGGTGTCATGAACCACATAAAAAAAAAGTGTGTTGTATTTGAGTTTGTATATGAAATAATAATAATAGTGTGAGTGCAATTTTTCTAGTTGGTATCAAAGGTGGTTTCTCTGGGACTAACTCCCTCACATGAGAGCCTACGACAATGGGAAATATATGAGAATTAATCTCCTATATGATATGTGTATATTAGAATAGGCGTTTGTTGTCTTTTATATATTGTTTCATAGATGAGAGTAGATTTGAGTGATTTTTGTATTGTGTGTACATGTTTTACTATGTGAGAGCTGCAAGTTCAAGGAGCTATTGTATACAATAATTAGGTGAGCTAGGATGTGTTGTGAGGATCTACGGACTTGCAAAAAGGGAAATAGATTTGTGTTGAGTGAGTGGACCACCAAGGCTTACCATGAAGAAGTGTGAAGCTCATGTGCATAGCCTATATAAAAGAGTCTCATATCGCAACCTCGGATCAATGTCAACGTGCTACAGAAAGAGTCATTGTTGTTGTGCAAAAGGGAAGTAATATTCTATTGAATGCAGCAAGCCACTACCATCTGTGCAAGCCGCTTGTTTGGAGTCAACGAAGAACAATGATTGCGTGAAGGAGCTTATGTTCCTGATGTGAGACACCATCCAAACAGAAGAAAACTGCCATGAATTAGAAGTAAAGTTTTCATCTTTCCACAATGGACAATCAAGCAGTTGTTTATGGAGGAGTCGCCTTCTTTATCTTCCCAAGTGACTCAACTCCAATTGTTTGAAGGAGTGGCCAATGAATAAGGAATTTTTCATTAAACATATTAACTGTGATTTGACTATGGAAACTCCACACCCAAGAAAATAAGAGTTAAAATTGGGAACTCTTTGCAGTTTTCCCACATGTCCAAGAATACAAGATCTGCATTGCATAGAAATTGAGTGTCTTCATATGTTGTTGTGAGCATAAGTATGTATTAACATTATTTTTCTTGTAAAATTATACGATGAAAGACCGCTCATAGAACAAAGTAACATAATCTAAGATGGTGGTTCTTAATGTTCTTTGGTGCCATAAGAATACATCACTGGTTTGATTTTGTTTACCATTTGTTATAAGCTGGTGGTTCTTGTTGTACTTCGGTGCTCCAAGAACAACAATTATTGGTTATCTTTGTGTGAGCTTGTGTATGTGAAAAAGGTAAGGTTGTATGATTGAGTGCTAGATACTTCCAATATCTAGACTACTTTCCTATATAACTCATAAATACAACGAGTTATGTATCTCGACAGATGGAAGTATGTCAATAGGATGATTCAATATCTAGACTATTTTTTGAAGTATGTCAAGAATCATCAATCATTACAAATACATCATTGATGGTCATAAGCAATTGTATCTTCAATGGATGAAGTGGTAGCTCAAATGAATGGTTGAGAAAGAGCATAGTCTACGAGAGTTCAAAAGTGGATAGAAATCTCAAGACCACACCACACAAAGATCATAGTCCAAAAATACTCTTGTGTGATTTCATTATTTTTATTTGTAATGTAGGTATTAAGGGAGGGTGTTAGAATTAATGCTTACTTTAGAGTTGGTTGGGGTTTGTTGGAGATTGTTGAGATAGTCTTTGAACCTCTCTCTCCAAGTTTGGAATAAGTTGGATCTCACAACACTTATATAAGTGTATTGTATTTGAGTTTGTATATGCAATAATAATAATAATAATATTAATAATGGTGTGCGTGCAATTTTTCTAGTGTTGGTAGTTGGATAGCCAAACAACTGAACTTATGCGAGAGGTTAGTATATTCACCATTGTGGTTTTCTTGATCCTCTATATTGATCTTCTCCATCATATTGCGCTAGTTGGTAGACATATTGCCAAACTCATGGAATTTTCTTAGAAGGTAGTATATTGGACTTGGCCCAGAGGGTAGTATATTCACAATTGCAGTTTTATTGATCCTCTATATTGATCTTCTCCATCCTATTGCGCTCATTGGTAGCTGAATTGCTAAATTGTTGGACTTAGCCTAGAGTGCAGTGTATTCATCAATGTTATTTTATTGATCCTCTATACTGATGTTCTCCATCCAATTGCACCATTTGGCAGCTAAATTACCTAACTCCTCGAGATGGCACAGAGGGTAGTATATTCAAGGATGTGGTTTTATTCGAGTCTCACCCTTGTGCCATCTCGGTGTAGGATGAAGATGATCAATATAGACTATCAAGAAAATCCCATTCAACAATATACTACCCCAG
Organism: Picea sitchensis; assembly: GCA_010110895.2. NCBI lineage: Eukaryota > Viridiplantae > Streptophyta > Pinopsida > Pinales > Pinaceae > Picea > Picea sitchensis. The sequence continues at coordinate 45,169 of SNQJ01S0045355.1, read as the reverse complement.
GCACATTTAGATGGAGAATATCAATATAGACTATCAAGAAAATCGCAGTCACAAATATACTACCTCAGGCACAATAGGATAGGGAAGATCGGTATAGAGGATCAAGAAAACTGCAGTGATCCTCTACACTGATTTTTTCCATCCTATTGTGCTTGTTATTGGTAACTGAATTTCCAAACTTCTGGACTTGGCCCAAAGTTGAGGACATGGGAGAAAGCATGCTAATGATTTATGTAGCCTTGGACAATAGGCAAGCAGAATGACAATCCCCTATGAATGAAGTGGAAGGTAAGATTGATAACTAGATCGTATCCATTTTAATTGATTATGGAGCTATCCATAGTTACATAAATCCTAATCTTATTGAAATATTTCATTTTCCAAAAAACAAATATGAGAAATCTTGGTTGGTTCAGCTAGCCACAGGGGCTAAGAGAAAAATCAATGAGTTGGTTAAATATTTTCCAATAGACATGAATGGACTTAAGAAAAGTGTAGATTTGAACATCATACCATTGGGTTCATATGACTGCTTGATTGGTATGTATTGGTTGATCAAACACCATGATATCCTAGACTATTACGACAAGACAATCACTTGTATTGATGATGAAGGGAAGCAAGGTAAGGTCCATGGAATTCCAAGGCTTGTAGCTGTTAGAGAAATTTCATCCATACAGTTGAAAAATGGTTTTAGGAAGGGATGCTAGATTTTTTCAGCCCATATGGAAGAGGTGGTCAGAGATAAAATGGAAAGTATTCAAGAACACCTAGTCTTGAAGGATTTTGGAGATGTATTTGGGGAGATTCCAAGGTTTCCACCAAAGAGATACATTGATATCTCCATTAATTTGGTGCCATTGTCTATTGTAATGTCCAAAACTCCTTACATAATGGGTACACCTAAGTTGAAGGAGTTGCAAATGTAGTTTGAAGAACTGTTAAAGAAGGGTTATATACACCAAAGTGTGTCACATTGGGGTGCCCCAATTATTTTTGTGAAGAAGAAATATGGAACCTTAAGGATATGTATTGATTTCAGATAGTTGAATAAGGTCACCACAAAGAAAAAATACCCCTTGCCAAGGATTGATGATCTATTTGATCAGCTAAAAGGTGCAATAATATTTTTCAATATTGACTTGAGGTCAAGCTTTCATAAAGTGATAATAAAGGAATAAGATATTAGGAAGACCACATTTAGGACTAGATATGGACATTATGAGTTTGTGGTGGTGCCATTTGGGATATCAAATGCACCAATTTTTTTTCATGTGCCTAATGAATGGAGTGTTGAGGGAATATTTGGACAAGTTTGTAATTGTTTTCCTAAATTATATAATCATGTACTCAAAGAAAAAGGAGGAAAATGAAAAACATTTAAGGATGGTGCTACAATTTTTGAGGGAGCATTAATTGTATGCCAATTTAAGTAAGTGCATATTCTATCAAAGGAAGATCCATTACTTAGGTCATATTATTTCAGTAGATGGGATAACAGGAGATCCTGAGAAGATAGAATCCATTAGAGGATGGTCAAAACCAATAAAAGTCACATAAGTCAGATCATTCATGTGTCTTGAAGGTTATTATCAAAGATTCATAAAAGGTTTCTCAAGGATTGCAAGCCCAATTGCTTCTTTTCAAAAGAAGGGACTGAAATTTGAATGGACTTCCAAGTGTGAAGAGATTTTTTAGTAGTTGAAGAACATTTTGACAAGTGCATCAATATTGAATATTGCAGACCCAAATGGAGATTTATTTGTGTGCAACAATGCGTGCTAGGAAGGACTTGGTGGATTCCTCATACATGATAAACATGTGGTATGCTATGAGTCAAGAAAATCGAAATAGCATGAGAGGAATTATGGCATGCATGACTTGGAATTAGTAGCCATTATTCATGCATTAAAATGTGGAGGCATTATCTCATGTGGAGGAAATTTGAACTAAGGACATACCATTGTGTTTTGAAACATTTGTTTGAACAACCAACACTAAATTCCAGGAAAACTAAATGGATAGAATTCCTTAGTGAGTAGGACTTTGAAATAAAGAATATCAAGGGAAAGGAGAACCAAGTGGCTGATGGAATGAATAGGAGAGTGCATGAGATGCATGCTACATCCATTAACATGTACAAGTATGATTTAAAAGATAAAATTTTAGAGGCCCAAAACTTAGATCGACACTACTTGCAAATAAAATAAACATTACAACATGGCAATTTCAACAAGAATTTAAATATTTTGAGCTGAAAGAGAATGGAATCCTCATGTACATAGGAAAAGTATGTGTGCCAAACTCCAAGGAGATGAAAAATACAGTGTTGAGGGAAATGCAAGTGTTCCATATGTTGGACACCCAGGATATCAAAACGAAATGAAGAAAGAAGTGGATGATTACATAGCCAGGTGCCTAAAATGAAAGAAGGTGAAGGATGATCATAGACATCAAGATGGGATGTTACAACCATTAGCCATACCAGAATGGAAATGGGAAGTTTTCACAATTGATTTTATTACTAAGATTCCCATAACAGTGAAGCAATATGATTCCATCATGGTTGTGGTGTATAAATTAACTAACGCTGCACATTTTATTCTAGTGAAGAACACTCACAAGGAAATCAACATTGTAGAAATTTAAATGAGGGAAGTTGTCAGGATACATGGAGTGCCCAAGGAAATTGTTTCAGACAGAGACCCTGATTTCACATTCAATTTTAGGAACACATCGTTTAAATGATTTGGGACAAATTTAAATTTCAGTACAACATATCACCTAGAATTAGATGGACAAACAAAGAGGACTAACATGATAATTGAGGATATGATAAGAATGTATGTGATGGAGTAGTCATCCAAGTTGGAGGGCTATATCCATTTAGTTAAATTTTCTCACAAGAATGGGTACCAAGAATCATTGAAAATGAGCCCATTTGAAGCCTTGTATGGAAGGAAATGTGAATGTTAGTAGGTTGGGATAACCCAACAGATAGAGTTGTCATTGGATCAAAATTGATAAAGGAAATAGAAGATTAGATGATAAAGATCAAGAAAAATTTAAAATTTTCCCAGGACAGGAAATTTTTTTATGCAGACAAGAATAGGAATTTCATATATTTTAAAGTGGGCGAGCATGTGTTTTTAAAAGTAAAAGCGAAAAGAAGCTCACTAAGATTGGGATGTTTCCCAAAGTTGGTAGTGAGACACTATGGGCCTTTTGAATTCTTGGATAAAATAGGCACAACTTCATACATGATAGAATTACCTGCATCCATGAGAGTTCAAAATGTATTTCATGTTTCTTTATTGAAGAAATATGTGCCTGACCCTAACCACATAATTGATTGGACTATGATCCAAGTGGAACATGAATGATACTTTCGGGTGGAACCAATGCATGTCTTGGACTAGAAAGATAAAGTTCTCAAGAACAAATATATCACCCTGGTAAAGGTTCAATGTGCCTACTATGGTTCTCATGACGCTACATGGGAGCACAAGGAGACCATGTAGGAGGAGTACCCATATGTTTTTGTAAACTTTGAAAAAAATAAAACATAAGAATGCAAGACTCTGTTTTTGGCAGCAGGAGTTTCCGGAACCACATCTCAGATATTTCCTAGCCAACCCATGCTAGAATCCATGATAAAGGACTGGTACATCCTAAGGAATTGGGTGCAGAAAAGGGTGTACATTCCTTGGGTTGACAGGTTGAGAGGAATAAGAGATTATGGTTGGAACTGATGCTGGATTGTAAAATTGCATAATTTTTCTTTTTCTAAGTATTATGATGTAAAATTTGTACATGTATATCGGCATGGTGATATGCATAGAGGATGGTGAAAAATTGTTGGGGAGGGGGAATGTAACATCCCTACTATAAACACCAGTTTAGCAATGCGTAATGTAGGTATGATATGTGGACATGGGCCAAACAATATAATATGTGAACTTGTATATCCAAAATTAATAAATAAAATGTGATGCAAACTACAAATGGACATGGACAAAGATATGGGGGTTGAGTTATCCACAGGAAAGGGGGGGTCTAAAAAGGGGGTTTTGATTCATGATTTTAAATCGCAAACCTTTTTTGTGATTTTAATGTTTTGAGTAAACCTTATGTTTATTTTGTTTGATTGTAGGTCGAGAGCCCAATCATTGAATACATGTAAGAGGATGGGTGTGAGAGTCACATCTCATAGTTATTGAGATTTGGGACCGAGTAAAATCATCTTAGGGAAGAGTGTGAGTCAAGTAAGAAAGGGGAAAGGGAGGAAATTCATATGGGACAACAAGGGAGTTTGAGAGAGACAATTTGAGGCATGGGAATGAGGAGACAATAGGGAGGAGAGCGTTGGAGCTTGGAGACAATAATGGGTGAAGTTTTAGAAATTGTTTTGGAGCTGTTGAAGGCTAAAGAAGCAAGTTGTTAGGCTTGTAGAAGAGGCACGTTTTTAGGCCTATAAAGTTAAATCCCCGTGTGAGGTTTTCGTAAGGGAATTAAGCTTTCTACTGGTATTTTTCCTAGTAGTTGACATCCCCGGAGTCCCGAGTAGAGAGATTCTTGGCCAACCCGTGATAAAAGCCTTGATAAAAGAATGGTATAACCTAAGAGATTGTGAGCATAGAATGGGTGTCACACACCCAACCCATAAGTACCCTTTCTAGGGATGGGGCATCATATTTTCACTTTTCCTTGGTTCATTTCGGTCCCTTACTAAAAAAACTTCTTCTTCTGCTCACCTGAAGTTTACATCTCACACTACCCACTTAAACCAGCTAGAGGGGTCCTCCTTGTGACCTCAGGATAAGAAACAAGAGCTAAAAGGTCTTCTTAGCTAAGGTTTGAAGACTTTGGAAATATTTCCCACTCCACCAAGCGATATCCCTGGAGTGTCGGACCAACAAAGTTACGAGGAGCCTCGAGATTTCTCCACGTGGCCAACAAACAATGGTCGTGATTTATTTCGGGACTCCGGGCTTTAGGAGTCCCAAAGAGTTAACACACTCACTCCTCTAGAGTGCTAGAATAACGAATTTGTGAATTAGACTAAGATTGCTCCACGTGGCCCCGACCTTCATGTCCTCACGCAGATCTATGACACTACACTTTAGACTTGCAGACTCTCGGAGTCCTAGACTACCAGAGTACCCATTGTCGCATGGGACGATGTGTAATACACGAGGGAGAGTACAGGTGGATCCAGAGTATCCTACCTATATGATAAGCCCAATTCCAGAGACATGGAAAGATAGAGCTTACATATGGCCACTATAGGGGGTGACACATGTCACAGTCTAATGGGTCCATGGGGTCTATGGATGCACAACTCTAGGTGACATGTGGCATGCGTAACATGGGTCCACATCACCTTGAGTGACGTCAAGATGCCACATATTCTTGGACTGATGGCTTCCTAGTCCTATAATCTCACGGTCAACAAGAGTCCACGTAGTCCCTAGATCTATGGCCTCTATTACTTTGGGCTTCAATAGGTTAAGTTCGATGGCCACGATTGAATCGCTTGAGAATATATATGGTTAGGAAGGGTTGCGGAGTCTCGACTCACATGATGTTTAAACTCATCGTCGAGTTTCGCGATGGAAGAGACATGTTGGCAGAGGGACCAATGTGTACTGTCGATTTGTGGACGAGTGATGATCGATGGTCATTGGGGATTATGGAACCGCAACTTATGTGATTGTTAACTCAAACTTTAGATTTCACAATGGCTCCCCATCGTTGATATGTCCTTATTGAGATCCAACAGTTAGGACTTAATTAGAAGTTGATCTAACGGTCCTCCTCTGCAACTCCCATATCTGATGGTTGTGGTGGCTTTGGCGTTGAACCACCTCTAATCTCCCGAAGTGGTCAACATTGGGCTGACCTCGGCATGGATCCAATGGTTATGGAAGCTCCCGAAGGATCCTTACATCTATGGTTCTCGTTACTTTGAAGCTCTGAACTTTGGAGGTTTCCAAATCCTCACATCGTGAGTTCCCCAAAGAGCTAAGTATCCATAGTCTCTAATCTAGCACCAAGTGTCCTCATCCTACCAATGACCAAGATTCATTTCGACGTTCGCGACTTCAAAGGTTTTCACATTCAATAGGTTCTTGGTCAGGTTCCTCTGGGGTACTAAGTCTCAGGACTATGGGATCGCTTTCCACGCGTCCTCTCATCCAATGACCATAATTCGATGGAAAACCTTAGACAGAGGACAAGTAGGGGCCACGTGTCTATCCACGATGCGTTCTTGATCAGTTGAGTAATCGAGGGTGGGCTTCTTAGATCGACGACCCTCGTTAATTCACGAATTCATCCTTTGATTGTTTTTGAGGATTGTGAAGTCACAAGTCCTGAAGTCCCAAAGCTGAAAGAGCTAGCTCCTTTTGAACTAACACATGGCTCCTATTCCATGGTCACATGGGTTCTTTGGGAAATCTTGTGGGCTAAGCACTAATATTTTTAGCAGCAAATGGGTTAGGCACATGGGCATGAGCCCTCGGTCAGATGGGTGGATAGTTTGAAGGGAAAACACCCTTCTCCCACAAAGATGAACTTGACATTCCCACTAAGGTGAATTCAAAGGATCGTCCGGACTTAGACGTTTCAGTCGATCCTACCCCGACTCTCTTGCAAATTCACATTCGATGATTCTCTAGCAGCTAAACTAAGATAATTCAAAGACCATAAAAATATAATAGTTTACAAAAGCCAAAGAGAATTTCTAATAATTGTTCAAATACCAAAGGACTTAACCATAAACACATACATTCATCATCACATCCAATATATATTTACATAGAGTATGATAATACTTATCAGAAATGGAGAATATGAAGCGACTGTTGAAAGGGGTGTCAATTTCCTCCCAACCATAGGCACATCCACTCCTATCAGATTTGCCACTAGCCACCCCTTAGTAGACCATGATGCTCTAAGAGGGATTCTTTCTCTTTGCTGCATGACATTCAGGAACGAAGGTTACTCTCCTCCTCCCACAGGAAGTTGGCAACTGGTTTTCTTTACTCCAAGCAAGGAGGTCTGCATGAGTACTTCCTTAGTCACTCGTCAGCCTCATTTATCATCTTGTAGCCAAACCCTTCCCATGGATTTCTTCATTAAAAAACGAGCTTACTTATCATATTTTTCCTCTCAACTCCCATGTCGAAGTTTTCTCTCCTCTCTTCTCGGGAGAATGTTTTATCTACTCTGCTCTCTTGTCGATCTATCTTTGTTCCTGAATTATGTTCTTTCTTTCCTCTCTCAGCAAGGTTGCGTGGGTCCAAATTCCAATCCATGGTCAGGCCTGGAAGCCTTACATATGGGCACCCTACCCCATCTCCTCATTAACTCTTGAGGATGGCCTTCCAACTACCAGCCTGACTGGTAATTCATTTTTGGGTCAAAGGACTGTTGAGAGATTACACCGAGTAGGTATTGGTCTAGTGAGGGTCATCTCAACCATTATTTGTTTCCATTCACCATCTCTCTCACATCATGCATGGTCTATCTTGGCAAACTTCCCCCCTTTCATTAGCTGTGCAACACATATCAAATTTATATTAATAAGTTCATCAAATCAAACATTCACACACATTTAGTCCGCCATAATCTCTTGGCCAATTATAGTTATATTTAAAAACTAGGGGAAACATGGGTATTACAAGGGGGTGCATTACTTGGACTACGCAGGTTGAGAGAAAGAGAGCTGGAGGAATTGAGATAGTTGTAGGTAAAACCAATGGGTTGTGGGAAAACTTAGTTGTGAGTGGACTGTGGAGAGACACCCTCTTTTGTGGATTCCTAGCCCTATCTTGTGGGTGACTTTTTATTGATATTTGGAACAAAAACTCTATGTTTGGGTCTAATTTCCGTTCCATGTAGCTAATTTCACAATTGTGATAATAAGATAAGTGTTTTTTACCTTGTATATGAGTTATATTATGATTTTATTTGTCGTGCATTCACTCTGTGTTTGGAATGAATTAGATGATGCTATATTTGAGTATATTAGTTGCATTCATGTTTATTTTATCATGTTTTATATGAATTTAGTTAATGGTATAAGCAATGGTTAAATGTATGCGAGTTAGTAGCAGGTAAGCTACAAGTTTTGCATTGTTCAACATTTTTTTGTGTGTTTTATTGGTAAATGGATTTCAACGTGAGGTTGGGGATGTTACATTGATATTGAACATAAGAAAACTCATGCTCTCATATGTAAGTTTTTTTTATCTATGGCCTCATGAAAATGTGCCATGGAGATGGATTTCGACTAACTAGAAGCCACATTACTCGGTTGGTATACACTCATGTGAAAGTCTTCTTCTAATGCAAGAGCATCGCTCCATGTCATCCAACCAGCCAACTAGCCACATCGAGCACGCATGCATTCAGAGATGAAAGAGAGGCGCAACCTCATTTGAAATTTGAATGAATGTAATTTAATGTCTTAGGTTGGTGAGCCATAAAAGCCATGCCTTTGTGCAGGCGATTAGATAGGATCAGCTTTAATGCCAAGATCAACTGAGATCTAGATCTAGGTGCTAGACTAGATAGCCATTGATTGTAATTTATTAGAGTAGGTGAACCTGGAGGGAAGTGATCGATGAGCCCCTCAGGTAAAAGAGATTTGATATCTCATTTTGAGTAGAGACGAGTTAGAGTAGAGAAGAGTTAGAGAGAGCTCAGGAACACCATTGTAAATTCAGGCATTTGCCATTGTTAATATATCAGAGTAGTTTTTCCTGCATTTTCTGTGTGAGAATGGATGTCTGTAGGTGTTCCATATATATGCTGTGAATGTATGTTTGTTAAGCATTTGCAGGGAGTTTGTGTGATTTCAGGCTTGAGAGGTCTTTGAGGCTTCATACTAGGAGGGTGTGACAGAACGTTGTGAGTTCTGAGAGCCATGCATAGAGGATGCACTTCTGAACACTGCGGGTTCAGACAAAGGCGTGCTGAGGCACATGACTGAAGTCAACAAATCAGAGGAATGAAGACCTTTGAGGTTACTGAATACCTCAGGAGGTAAGGCTGTGTAGTTGAGACACAGTTGCAGACATAATCTCTTAGGAGTTCTGTAAAGGCTTTGCCAAGTGGGCATTGAGCATAAGCACGAGGTGCTAGAGGGAGAACTTTGTTGTGAGTTCAAAAGAAACAGAATCACTGAGGATTCTGAGAGCTCTGCCAGGTGGGCATCGATCGAGTGCATAAGTGCACAGGGGAACATAGCTGCTGAACGTTCTGTGGAAGGAAGTGATACTCCGCTAGGAGGGCATCGAGTAAGTGTGCATATAGGCATAGAAGGTGTAAAGAAATCTTTGAGTTCTGGAGCTGAAAGAAGAAGTCCACTGAGGGAACTTCACTGGGTTACTCAATACCCAAAAGGCTCAGCAAGAGGTTTCTTGAGAAAATAGAGAGCGAGGAAGGCGTCGATATTCTCCATCTGAAGGAGAAGAAGAGAAAAATCCCTTAGGGGTCTGAGTGGTTGCATAAGCTAAGAAGAGGTAGCACGCTGTGTGCGTGAGGAGACTCTGCAAGGAGTGCAGACGTCAGAATCCTTTGAAGGATTCAAGAATAACAAGCTCAGAAGGAGTAGCGTCGTGGAGAATGTGTGGCGAAAGCTCAAAAGGTCAAAGAGCTCGTAGAGGAGGAAGAGCGCAAAGGTCGAAACCTTTGAAAATTGGAATTCTTCCAAGTGTAGGAAGAAAGAGCGCCAAATCTCGGGAGGAGCATAGCAGCCATTGGATCCGGATCATAGGAGGACCGTTGGATCTACGCGTGGAATCGTGTATCAGGGCCTCACGAGAAAAGGCTCGAGAATTTGGCCATGGGGATCGCGAGATAGTGAGAAGCGATACCCTGACAGCTGGAGGACAGTGTGGGCCATAACAGAGTCGACGAGTGGAATACAGGTGGCATGAAGCCTTGGGGTCTCTCCGTGAGAAGTCCCGAAGTATTGGCGTCAGGATTCGCGATCCTGCGAAGGGCGAAGTCTCGGCGAGATAAGGAACCGTGGAAAAGTCAACTCATGGGCGCATCGGCATCTCGGTGCACCGGGTATTGAGAGTTGGAAAATCAAGTGCTTGATATAGCGAGTTGCGAAGGCGTGATAGAAGATAAGGCTGCGGTCTTATGGTATGTGGTCGTATGGACCAAAGAGCCTAGTCAAGAGGGCTAGCGCATAGAGAAGAGCTTATCGAAAATCGGGGATTGGAGAGGTGAGAAACTCTCGACAGTGGAAATCCCGAAACCCCGATTTGGAGTCAGGGATAACCACGGTTAAGTGCAGAAGGCCGTGAGGGATGAGCGAAAGGACCTGTGGAACGGGTAATTGAGCAGAGATTCCCAAGGGGATCTAGAGAGCCTCTTCAGCTCAGAAGAAGAGGGGATTTGAAGAACAATCCTGTGAGCAGGAGGTCAGGTGAAGAGACCCTGTGGGGTGTTAGGGTGGACCTTCTTTGCATCAGGTGGTATCAGAGCTGATATCTTGTCTGTATATTTCAGGCAAGAGGAGAAAAGAGAAGGCGGAAGAGGACAGAGTTACTGAGGACTCTGTAAGGACTTGCTTGCAGGAAGGTAGCAGTCCATAAACAGTCAGCAGGATTGTAAGATGAAGATGGAACACTCAGGGATGCAGAGTGACAGTAGCAGATCTGTCAAGGAGGCAGATAGACACAACAAGATGGCTACTGAAGGCCATAGGAAGAAAAGCAAGGCAGAAAAGCTTGCGGAATTTGATAAAGACCTCTATGAATTAAAGGCAGACATAGAGGACTTCGAACTACGGATGCGGCAGGATAGAAGGAGGAGATGGATGCGTGAATTGCCCATGAAGAAGGCAACAACAAAATGGCCAATCAAGGAGTTGATGGTCATGAGATAGCGCAGGCTGTTGAAGAGATGGTTGAGGTATGCTGAAAAACTCAAGGCCACAGAGGAAAAGATGACTTATCATTGTTGGCCAGAGACTGGGAGAAGTCTCGATGATGAAGAATTTGAATTGGGGTCATCTGAGGATCTCAAGGACTGCCAGGAGGGCAGAGAGGTAGAAATTCCAGTTTGCCATGAGGGCAACGAGTTGAGATCAGCTGAAGATATCACGAACTGTCATGAGGACAGCCAAGAAACTTTGCCTTGTCAACTGGGCAATGATCAGAGATCGCTGCGGAATCTCAAAGACTGCCTGGAGGGCAGTGAAGACATCTCATATTGCCAGGTAGGCAGAGATGAAAATTCGAGACTAGCTGAAAGTCTCGTGGACTTAGCGGGGAGTTCAATTCAGCAGGGGTTGCTGATGAAGATGGGATCGGTTGATCTCATAGACTTCCAGGAGGGTAGCGGAAGCATCCCATATTGCCAGGTGGGCAGGGATGAGCAGATGAGACTGTATGAGGGTCTCATAAATTCAGAGATGGACTTGGATCAGCGTATGCAGCTGACAGAGGTGGAATATCATGATGATCTTCTGATGATTGGGGGAATTGGGATATTCCTACCCTATGCCCAGGAGGAGGCATAAATCTGTGTTGCATATGGTGCAACAACAGAACAGTCATAGCTGATGATGACTGTCGAAGAAGAAGAATTGGAGTAGACTTTCGAAGCTGCCCAAGCAGGAGAAAAAGAAAAAGGGAAAGAGAATGAGCATTCCGAGGAATGGCTCGATAACTCCAGCCAACGAGCTGAGAGCGCTGTAGCATTGGAGCTGATAGCAGAAGAAGAAGCAGAAGCATAACGAAAAGAGAGCGAGCATTCTGAGGAGTGTCTCAGAATATTCATCTAGGGAGCTGAAAAGCAAGAAGCTGTAGCACTGAAGCTAGCAGCGGAGGAAGCCGAAGAGTAGGCAGGAAAAGTTATCACTCCATGGGAGATGGAGCTGAAAATGTTGGAGGATTGGTTGAACAATCCAGGACCAGCAAGAGAACTGACAGAATTTGAGCTATCAGAGAAGAGGATGACTGAGCAGCAGGTCAGTCAGGAAGATATTGCAGAACTGAAGTCTGTAGCAGAGTGGCAATTGAAGGCCACAAATGAAGATGGAGGAGACATGGGAGGTCAGGGTGATCTTCCCATGTGCCAAAAGTTTTTGTAGCTGAGGAGACTGCAACAACAGATCCAACCACTAGAGCAGCTGGACGAAGTGATAGAAGACATCAGAAGGCTGATGTTGGGATCAGCAGACACTGCCAGCAGGGAGAGGCTGAGCAAGAGAGTAACAACAACAACAACAATGCAGAAGCAGCAGCAGCAGAGTGGAGTAGATGGGAAGCTCCGGATATTCATTTGGGATCCAGGAGGATTCCAACAACTACAGAGGGGAAGCTCATGAGCAGGAGCTCATGATTTTTGCAGATGTGGAGTATGATGCAGGAGCATCGCTCCATGTCATCCATCCAGCTAGCCAGCCACGTCGAGCGCGCATGAATTCAGAGCTGAAAGAGAGGCACAACCTCATTTGAAATTTGAATGAATGTAATTTAATGTCTTAGGTTGGTGAGCCATAAAATCCATGCCTTTGTGCAGGCGATTAGATAGGATCGACTTTAATGCCAAGATTGGATGAGATCTAGATCCAAGTGCTGGACTAGACAACCATTGATTGTAATTTATTAGAGTAGGTGAACCTAGAGAGAAGCGATTGATGAGACCCTCAGGTAAAAGAGATTTTATATCTCATTTTGAGTAGAGACGAGTTAGAGTAGAGAGGAGCTAGAGAGAGGTCAGGAACACCATTGTAAATTCAAGCATTTGCCATTGTTAATATATCAGAGTAGTTTTTCCTGCATTTTCTGTGTGAGAATGGATGTCTGTAGGTGTTCCATATATATGCTGTGAATGTATGTTTGTTAAGCATTTGCAGGGAGTTTGTGTGATTTCAGGCTTGAGAGGTCTTTGAGGCTTCATACCAGGAGGGTGTGACAGAACGTTGTGAGTTCTGAGAGCCGTGCACAGAGGATGCACTTCTGAACGCTGCGGGTTCAGACAAAGGCGTGCTGAGGCACAAGACTGAAGTCAACAACTCATAGGAGTGAAGACCTTTGAGGTCACTGAATACCTCAGGAGGTAAGGCTGTGTAGTTGAGACACAGTTGCAGACAGAATCTCTTAGGAGTTCTGTAAAGGCTTTGCCAAGTGGGCATTGAGCGTAAGCACGAGGTGCTAGAGGGAGAACTCTGTTGTGATTTCAAAAGAAATAGAATCACTGAGGATTCTGAGAGCTCTGCCAGGTGGGCATTGAGCGAGTGCATAAGTGCACAGGGGAACAGAGCTGCTGAACGTTCTGTGGAAGGAAGTGATACTCCGCTAGGAGGGCATCGAGTAAGTGTGCAGATAGGCACAAAAGGTGTAAAGAAATCTTTGAGTTCTGGAGCTGAAAGAAGAAATCCATTGAGGGACCTTCACTGGGTTACTGAATACCCAAAAGGCTCAGCAAGAGGTTGCTTGAGCAAACAGAGAGATAGGAAGGCATCGATATTCTCCATATGAAGGAGAAGAAGAGAAAAATCCCTTAGGGGTCTGAGTGGTTGCAGAAGCTCAGAAGAGGTAGCACACTGTGTGCGTGAGGAGACTCTGCAAGGAGTGAAGACGTCGGAATCCTTTGAAGGATTCAAGAAGAACAAGCTCAGAAGGAGTAGCGTCGTGGAGAACGCGTGGCGAAAGCTCAAAAGGTCGAAGAGCTTGCAGAGGAGGAAGAGCGCAAAGGTCGAAACCTTTAAAAATTGGAATTCTTCCAAGTTCAGGAAGAAAGATTGCTAAAGCTCGGGAGGAGCATAACAACCGTTGGATCGACCGATAGAATCTGGGCCATTGGTTTTCAAGTCCAAGGAGCAGTCGGAGGAGCGCGCACAGAGGGAAAACGGATCTGAACCGTCAAATCTGGGACAGATACTCGACAGCCATCGGATCAGCAAAAGTTGCGAGGAAGTTAATCCCTCGTAGACAGGAGAAGAGAAGTCCTGACACAAGGAGTTACCATCGGGATATCGGTGCATCGGGGATATCAAGGACGTGAAGAGAGTTCCTCGACATCAGAGATCGCGAATTAGCGAGACTTGATCTGGACCATTCGTTGGGAGCGGATGCGTGTCACGAGATTACCCACATCGGGGACTCGAGCACCGGAGGTTGGAAGAGGAAGTCATTTGACTTCGTGAGTGGCGAAGAGGCGAGAGGATTGGAGCCATCCATCTGAAGAGGACAGGTGGCAGAGATCGAGAGATCTCGTGAACCCGGGAGTTCGCAAGGTAAAGGCCCAAGCATTGGTTATCCCAAGTCGCGAAGGCGCGAAGGAGCGAGACAGAGGACAACCGTTGGATCCGGATCATAGGAGGACCATTGGATCTGCACGTGGAATCGTGTATCGGAGCCTCGCGAGAAAAGGCTTGAGAATTTGGCCACGGGGATCGCGAGATAGCGAGAAGCGATACCCTGATAGCTGGAGGACAGTGTGGACCATAGCAGAGTCGGAAAGTGGAATACAGGTGGCACGAAGCCTCGAGGTCTCGCCATGAGAAGTCCTGAAGTATTGGCGTCAGGATTCGTGATCCTGCGAAGGGCAAAGTCTCGGCGAGATAACGAACCGTGGAAAAGTCAACTCACGGGCGCATCAGCATCTCAACGCACTGGGTATTGAGAGTTGGAAAATCAAGTGCTTGATATAGCGAGTTGCGAAGGCGTGATAGAAGATAAGGCTGTGGTCTTATGGTATGTGGTCATATGGACCAAAGAGCCTAGTCAAGAGGGCTAGCGCATAGAGAAGAGCTTATCGGAAATCGGGGATTGGAGAGGTGAGAAACTCTCGACAGTGGAAATCCTGAAACCCCGATTTGGAGTCGGGGATAACCACGGTTAAGTGCAGAAGGCCGTGAGGGACGAGCGAAAGGACCTGTGGAATGGGTAATTGAGCAGAGATTCCCGAGGGGATCTAGAGAGCCGCTTCGGCTCAGAAGAAGAGGGGATTTGAAGAACGATCCTGTGAGCAGGAGGTCAGGTGAAGAGACCCTGTGGGGTGTTAGGGTGGACCTTCTTTGCATCATCTTCGTTGTCATTTTCAATGTTCTTGAACATCAAGAAAACATATTTGAAAAATGACTTTCCTCTAATCAGGACAACTACATATGCACTACTAGAATAAGTTGTTTCACCAAGTAAAAGAAGTCTCAACTAATGCTCTTGTATGGGTTCACCTATACTCCTTTCTGATTAGGTTTTGGAATGATAAAAATATTGAATATATAGGAATTCACTTAGTAGTTTCATTAAACACTTTTATACAATCAAGACCAAACTCTACATTGAATATGCTTGATTTTGTGTCCATATGAATATATCTAATCCTCTCTCCAACTTTGTCATATTAGACTATCATAATCATCAATGGATTCAAACAAATGAGCTTGAGAAAAATCATTTCCATTGTAGGATTTATCACACCTATGGCCACTTCGTTATGAATTCCCTAATTAAATCCCTATTCCACTTGTGTAAGACAACAACAATGTTCAACATCCAAAAGTACATATTTTGAGGGTTTTACTATAATTTAGAGGAAACCAAGACATGATTAGAAAAAATGTGACAATAAGTTGGTCATAATACAACAAACTGGGAGAAATATATATGGCATATTAAACACAACTACAACTATGGTATTGGAAAATGGATCATTATCCATTTTTCTCTTTAATGGAGCAAGAAAAGGGGAGTTGTGAGCTTTTAGAGACCCTTAATGAGTACATATTGAATTCCCTCTAATGGGGTCAAAATTGAAAATTTCCCATTTCAGACCTTAAACGATGTTTTTTAGGGGAAAACCTTAACAAAATGAGCATAACTCATTTCCATGTTGTTGGGCTCAAAAATATATTTCTAACAAAAAGTGAATACCCTTAATAGAGTTCATATGCAAAAGTTACAACCTCGATAAGTTTATCGGTTCTATCTGCATTAGTGCTTGAACCTTTGGTGATATGAATTGGATCCTTTTCCAAAAGAAAACTTTTTTTAACCTTAGCTAGAGGATATTTATACTAAGAAAAATGTTGTAGTTAGGCTCAAAACAATAGTACAATAATGTCTTCTTTAAGAAATCTTTAACAAAATTTAAAGATAGGACTATCAACTATCCTATATCTATAGCCATAAAAGGCCAAAAACCTTTTCTTCCAATTGATGCTACTTGTATCTAATCTATAGTATTGACTTAGAAAACTACCTAAAAACATACAAGTCTACAAAAATCACATGGGTTGGTGACCTCATCCTGAGCTAGAGTGGTTGAGTCCAAGTCTACTTTAACAATTTATGCATTCTCTAGGAGTTGGTGGACATTTTCATCTTAACCCCATAATTTGAATTGATGCATTTTACCCAATTGTATGCACTTATGTGATCCCCTTTGGACAAATTTATAACCATAGTGTAGAACATAGTACAATTTGCTTCCAAAAAAAAGATTTGGTGTTTGAATTGGACCAAGGTTCCAATCACTCAAGCAATTTGAGAGGTTATCAGATTTTCTTGTACTAGGATTCTTTATGTAGCTTCCACAATATCACATTTATCACCCTAAATGGATCCCTCCTAATCTTCTAGAATTCTTTGTAATCCATTATGTAACTAAAACTATGCAATACCAGACTTAAAATTGAGGCTCCTTTAACTATGTACTTCCTTTCTATAGTGGCAACTTGAAACAATATATGAAACTATAATAAATCAGAGAACAAAAGCAACAAACCCCTTAAGAAATGTTTCTAGTAAATAGAGGAAAATGAAACCTCACCCCCTAGGAAATGAAAACCAACACGCTTCTTTTGAGAAGGAGAATATATAGTGAAATGAATCCAAGAGGGATTCACCCAACCAAGACCAGAAGCAATCATTGAAAGAAAAAATCCTAGAAAATAATCTTGGT
The DNA here is from genome assembly GCA_010110895.2 of Picea sitchensis. Classification (NCBI taxonomy): domain Eukaryota; kingdom Viridiplantae; phylum Streptophyta; class Pinopsida; order Pinales; family Pinaceae; genus Picea; species Picea sitchensis. The sequence continues at coordinate 28,228 of SNQJ01S0045355.1, read as the reverse complement.
TCTGTATAATTCTAGGAAGGGGAGAAAAACTAGAATAATCCCCAATAGAGTAAATGTCCCAATAGAAAACCTTTGTACTCCAAATGACTGCATAAAACACTCTAAGTTGATAATAATACTTGATAGGAGGATGGAACAAATTACTTATGCCCCAAAGTAGGAAGAAGACCAAGTGAACCAAGTAATACAGGAGATCAGAGTCCACCTATCTAGTGAAAAATACAATGTTCTTGGAATTCCACCCCAAATATCCCTCTAACAATGCCATTATCCCACAATGATACTATGGAAACCGTCCCACAAAAAATTAGTCCAAAAATCAAATAAAAATAATCCAAATTCTGAAAATCCCAATAGGTTCGAGAAAATTTAAAAAACACATAGGTTCAACTCTCCATGGTAAATATCTCGACCGAAGAGGTAAATTTCAATGTAAAGTAAATATCCTGACCAAAGAGGTAAAGTTCAATGTAAGGTCAAACCCCAACACCAAACTAAAACCCTGATGTTCGATTGGGCTTTAGAATTCAATGGTAAATGTTGGTAAATGCAAGTCATCCGATGTAAAGTCAAACCTTTTGGGTTCTTTTTTCCACTTGGGTGAGCAAAAAGAAGTCCCTTAACTATCTAGTTAGGCTAGCAAGACAACACAACTGTTTGTTACTTGATTAGTGGCTCAACTAAGTAGAAAACAAGAATTAAACAACAAAGAAATCAAACTAAAGTAAGCATGTAACAACTAAAATTGATGCAATAAAGAGACATAAGGAATAACTGCCAAATGAAACTGATCTTCGAATTGATAACACCTTGGAGAAACATGGAAACTTATGAGTCCCCTATTCCTCCTTGGGAAGGATCTTGAGTCCCCAAATATAAATCTTTCTCTCTTTTAACAATGGGTGAAAATGAAAATACAATGGTGAAGAATTGATAGTTGAACTTCTCAAGAGGAGAGAGGTGCAACACTTGCTATGAATTCTTAAAGAGTTCTAGGAGAGAGATGGATTCTCAAAGAAAAATTGAACAACATAAAAATACTCAAATTGCTTATTCTTCTTTGCATACGATGGCCCTCTATTTATAAGAGAATGGACAACTTTTTCCAAAGTAGTTTCAAATGTGAATGGGAGGCATTTGCAGGTACCTCCTATCCCTTTCAGTGATCCCAAGGTGGAATTTGGGGGCGGTTTTGGGTATGCGGGAGATCCACTCCATCCCAGAAGTGGTTGAGGCATGACCAAAATCAACAATGTGTTGCTTATTCATCCATGTTGGTTTTATGATTGTCAGTCATGCAACCCACGCATTGTGCGCATTATACACAACCTTATCTCACGTGGATGTGTGCGCGCTGATGATGTTGAATATGCATAGAACTTCAAAACCACTTTTGTATAGTCTTGTGCTTATTTTTCCAAATTGAATGTAATCCTTCCATAATTATTGGGAGTATGTTGTGCTTGTGATGATTATTTCTTCATCCATTATCAGTGTTTGTGGTGAGCAATTTTTTGATAATAAAAAATTCTTCTTGATGTGTGAGGTTAGGAGCATACATATAGTCGAAATACATCATCATTTCTTTTGGTGATGATGCATTGTATAAAAGCATGAGAAACATTTGTAGTGGGGGATGGTGGGAGAAATATGTTTGTAGTGGGGGATGGTGGGAGAAATATGTTGGAGAGGGGGATATTTGTTCAAGTATCGTAAAATAAAGAAATTTTTTTGTACAAACAAGGTGGACATGCCCCATGCTTGTGTCATGAAATCATAAAGGGATAATAGTAATTGAAACTATTGACAACGTAGATATCTATAGCTCCCTTGGGGGTATTAAAAAAAAAATGATGGTTCTGATGATTGAAATGGCTCTAAACCAAGTGGTGAAGGACTTGGATGCATTGATGGACTATCAAATTAAGAGGTCTTCGACTACTATTGAAAATTGCAACGGTCGCATAGTAAGATCCACTATAACATGAAATTATGTTGGAGTCGAATGTTATGGGGACCAACAACATCAGAGAGAAATGAAGACTCTTTCTGTGCCATCCGAGGAAACTCAGTAATGGTGGGATGAGAGCCAAGATATTTCCACCTTCCTGGAACCTTGTGTTTATGTCGACAGGGAAGGAGGTGCGACTCCAAGAAGCAAAGATATTATTGACATCGATTGATCAAAATGGTGTCATAAACTACATTAGTGAAGATGAATGGGCTGATAATCATGAACGATTTCTGGAATATAGGGGATTCAAGAACTACCCTTGGTTGGGGGGGGTTGATGGCTGGCAACAACCGTAAAACATGATCTGGTGTTAGGGGGATAACCAGATATGGGGTAAAATTGTGTTGAATGGGTGAGACTGTAAGGAGATGTAAAATAGGTCAAAACATAGCGATGTGGGACATGGGTGTCTATAATGGTCAGAATTTCGGACATGGTACAAAATATTGCATAGGTAATGAAGGAGTTGAAATTCCACAACCCAGGGTGACATGGGTTGTTGTATGTCAAGGAAAAAAATGTCATCAACTGCGACAACCGAAATCTAGTGTACTTGCTGGAATTGAAAGATGCTTTATACAATTACCAAATCTATAAATAATGGGGTTGAAAGTACATGTACAGAAACAAGTTCCCCATTGAACTATGGCTTGGCCGATAAGGGAACAAATAAATATTGATGAAGGGTGGGGGACCCATTGGTTATTTTTTGTACTATGTAGATGAATGGAGGGTAAGATTGCATATGGGAAAGTAGTGGTGGATGAAATTGAGGGTAAATGATGATGTAGAGGTGCATCTGTAAAAACCAAAACCATATGATGGGGGAAGTCCATAATGGGTAGGATATAAAAAATTATGAGAAGAAGTATGAGGTTCATTCTCTGAGATGCAAAACTACGAGGACTCCCAATCCTAAGAAGGATTAATTAGCATGAGTATCAATGTGTTTTTTAAGCAAAAGTGTATGTGGAACAAATCATGTGGGTGATAAGGCTAGTCGGTGACAACACTGGAATGGGTGGAGGTGAGGATGCTACAAAGCTGCCCATAGTGAACTTAGGGATAAATGTCATGGGGTATGATTGGATAATGCAACTATGAGAAAAGAGAGGGAGTTCATGCCAGTTTGGAATATATACCTGAAGGGGCCAATGGAAGCCCACAAATGGCAGTGTGAAGGAGGCCATTGATGAGGACCTATACATATAAACCAAATATTGGACATGAAACATATATGAAAATAAAGCATATATAACAGTTGCTTGATAAAAAAATGTGGATAGGTGATGCATACCTACACCCGAGGCGCCAAAAGGGGCTCCCGGGGCTCCATAATGAAATGAGAAACTAAGAGTACCATTGTGAATATGAGAAAGTCTGGATCTTGGAGGTATGAACAATGCAAGAAATGGATCTCAAATTCTTCGAAACGGAAGTGAGGAAGTTTTGCAAAAGGGAGTATATATGGGCATGGGGCCCACATTGCCACCTCATTTGTATATATGGGCATGGAGCCCACATTGCCACCTCATTTGTATAGACAGGGGCATCTAAGGATGGTCGAAAGGTGTTGTGGGCCAAAAATAAAGATCGATGATGAAAGGCATACCATGGGTAATATGGTGTGCATAGAACCTCTTAATTGTCTTCATCGGATTGAAAGGTAAGGGAGTACAAGGAGTTTGTAACAGAAGAAATTGGGGTGTTGAGATTCATGGGGGTAATAGGTGAGGAATCTATGGAAAAAGGTGGGTTTGAGGATTGGGTATCATCATTCGATTTTGAAGTGGATGGAGCTATAGGATTGGAATGAGGACCACCAGTAGACGTCATGAACAAAATATCCATATATGAATTGGATGTAAAATGGTATGGGGGAGGGGGAATCTCGTAAATTGGTGTTACAAGAGAGTTTGGAGGGTTTGGTGGGAAGTCTGCGCCTCATGGTGGAATATATATGGTAAGTGGGGTTGAAGGATATAAGTGTGGTTGTGGAGGGGGTATACCATAATTGTTGGGATGAGGATTGTTCACAGCTTGGTCCACCTGTTTGTGTATGGGTGGTGTAATGGGTGGGATGGAATCCCTCCAGCGTGCTCATATCTCAATGATGAGTGGGAATAAATATGTGTAATGATCCATTTTGTAACTAATGTGCAAGGGCATCACATGCGCTCATTTGCCGACGTATAAATATAGTGAATGTCAGTAATTGTTGATATAGAGGAGATGGGTTGGGAGGACATGGGAAATGTGGTTTGGCGTATTATTTCTAGGGTATCTCGAAATTGAGGGAGGGTTGGAAACTGGTGCATGTAATGGCCTTACTGAGAGTAGATAGCACAAGTGTATTTGGTTCTCAAACTAGGGGGTTTGGAGGAAGAAGTTTCCAGGGAGGCTAGTGTGGGTAGTAGCAGTACAGTTATGGATTTTGGAATGATATTCCACAAATTGGGTAAGACGGGGAGAAATTGGTAGGATTTCCAACGATGCTTCACAATGTGCATGGGGGTGGTATGCATGGTGGGGAAGGGAGGGAATTTTCCTTCTTCTTTTGTGTGCCTCGTTGGTTTGCGGCAATGCCGCCTTTGTGAGAATTAATGTTTCTTGTGGTGGTGATATTTCCCCCAATTGTGTGACTGGTTGGGTGAGTGGGTGGGTGAGACACTGATTGCGACAATGGGATAGTGGGTTGAGTAGGGAGAGATAAACCCGATACTGTAGCTGGTGGTTCTAGATACCATACATGGATGGCTATGATCATATTAGGTAAAGTGAGGGTAGAAACAACTTGATACATTGTTACTCCTAGGGGAGGATAAAAGAAGGGTATTTGGGTAATGGCCCATGGGATTTTTTTCCAAATAGGCATTTGAACCATGGGTGGTGGGTTGTCGATTGATTCTCCTAAGATTGTTTCCTGAATACAATAGCAATACCTCAGGTATTGTTATGTACCAAATACCTAAATATAAAATACCATAACAGTACCAAAGATATTTGAATACAATCACCAAACAAGATATATGAAACAATATGGAAAACCACCACTTTATTATATCAAACCATTGAGGTAGGGAAACACCATACAATGGATCCTATTATGGAAGGGATCCTCTCTTGTTCACTTTTCTCTTCAAGGAGTCTTCCTCCTATTGAGCTACCGCTACAAATACAATACTTCTCTTCATATCCCATTACATTATTTTAACCCCTTGATATAGTGCTAGCATCACCTAAGAACATTCTACCAGAGGAATATTCTAGAAGAATAACCTTCTAAGAAGTCCTCTTACATTTATTATATCTAACTACCCATTTATTATACCTAACTACGATACTAGGCCTTATTTAATAATATAGTGGACCTAGTCCACCTTACATTCAATGACCTCCACTACCTCTCTAGATACCTAACATTTTGACTGGGATCTGAAATGTGACTAAGGATGGGATTCATGGGTCTACTCTGTCTAAGTTAAATGTGATTAGACGGGTGTCTACAGGATCTACTGCCCCCAATTGTGAGAGTAATGCCTTTTTTTATGAAGGGCATGTTTGCAGGACCTCCATGACTGACATGGCAAAGGGTGATTGTGCGAGGTTATCAATAAGACTGTAGCTATGGGTGGCTTAGACATGGGTTTTATGCACATTCATGCGCAATGTTTCTTGAGGCATGCAGGTGGTGGCTTTAGTGTTAGGACGAGGGATCATCAAAGTTTGTCCAGTTGGTGGTTGGGGAAATTTCGAAGTGGTGGGTGATGGATCAGGGGGTGTACCATATTGGCGACCGTGAGTTTGCAAAAGGATTTTCTCTTCAGTGGTGAGGAGGATACTATGGTCGATGGTACTACCTAAGTGGGACTGGTCAAGTGGAGGGAATTGCCCCTATGGGTGTGGGAATTGGGCCACATCTAGTTGAGTGTTAATGAATCCTTGGTGTGGGATAGGGTTTTGTAATACCACCGGTGGTGGTGGTGGTGGTATATAAATGGGAGGTTCCTATGGTGGACCTTAGGGGTTGGGTGCCCGCTAGGGATTCATGGCATCCTTCATACATTTGTAGTCAACAAATTGGGGAAAATGGTGAGTGTAATGGCCATATTTTCCACATAATTCCAAAGGGTAGTTGGTTTGAAGGTTTTTATTTCACCCTTAGCATGGTTGTCCATTGTTATTTACCCCTTGAGGGTTTGGGTTGCGTTGGCGTTGGTTTCCCCCAACATGGTGATTTTGTTGTGGAGGGTTCTCACCTTATCCTTGGTTTGTATTCTTTCATTTCTTCTGGTTATTATTGGGTTGGTGAGGTCGGTTGGCCATATTCAACTATTCAAAATCTTGAACTTGTTGGAGAGGGGAAGGTTGGATAAAGTCTACCCCTACCTGGTGTTCTCCGTGTGGGGGTACAATAGGTTGAGGAGCACCTAAAAAGGGATATATGGATTACCTTGTGGGGATCCATATGGGTTGTAAGAAGTGGAGGTGGATCCATTATTACCGGGTGGATATGAAGTTGTTGGTGGGGGAACTAGTTGTGGGATAGGTATTGGTTGGGGAAGGGATGTGGATAGATGTGTACCCATGGTATGAAGAGGAGGTGCCATGAATGGTAGAGGGGGTGGTGGGGGAGGGTAATATGGAGTTTCCTCATATGGTGGAAAGTACAGATTGGTCCCATATGTGGGTACCGATTACGCGTGTGGTTGAATATGAGCCATGGATCCAATAAACCCATCAATGACATGTGATGTTCCAACTTTGTCTTGACCAAAGGGAAAAAGACAAGGAGCATCTGGAAGAATAATGTATACCCTGATTGGGAGTAGATGAGGTCAAACTATTGCTCCTTAGTGATGGCTTCATCTTCAATTTGGGCGAGGGTTGTAGCCACATCTTTGGCAAGGTTAGGGAGGAGTGATCAGAGGAAAAAATATATCCTTTGTTGTGGGGTGGTCGTGTCCTCCTTGCATATTCTTTGGTGTCTACGCCACTCATGAATATGGTAAGAGATATGAACAACGATGGTTTTTTGCATTCTAAAAGAATCTTTAAATTAGTGTCACTACAACAAATCCCTATGATTTTCTCCCATCTTTGCTCCCTTTTTTGCATCCAAAGTCGGTTTTACTGTATTTTTCTTCAAAGTTTTGAAAAATTTGGCGCTATTTATCAGGATGGAGCTATTTATGACATTTTTTGCGCCAACCACAAAATTTAGGCACTAATAGTGCCAGAAATTGCACCCCATTTAGCGTAAAAAATTGTGCCCCATTTAGGGAAAAAAATAACACCCCCTTTAGTGCCAGAAATAACGCCCCTTTTATCACCTAATTTAGCACCCCAATTAGCACCATAAATTGCACCAGAAGTAGAGCCAGATTTAGCGCCAGATGTATCCAGAGTAGCCTAAATACTTAATTAGTTGAGGTGTTGGGGGTTAATTGGATAGGGGCTTTGAGGATTATGGGGACCAACACGGAACCCCTATCTCGCATGATCCAAATGACGGATCAACTACAGTAACAATGAAAATTTCCCCTTAAGGGATGTACCCTCCTGATAAAACTTCAGGAGGCCAATATCCATCAAAAGGTCACGTGATCTGGATTATTTTCGGCATGAAATGAGAGCGGAGATATGATCAAGAAATGTAAAGAGATATCTCAGATATCCAAGAATATAACAAAAATGTATTAGAGATGCAACCATAAACATAAAGATACAGTAATACACAATTTTCTATTAATGAGCGAAAATGTACAAAGACTGTAAAAATACAGAGTGAAAAACTCTCTAGAATGGTGACAACGTATCTCTGAGAACAGATATGTCCGCTACTCGCATTTGCAAGAATATGATCTTACAATGAGGCTCCAAATGCCTTTTTATCATAAATAAAATCCAAAACCCTGACCCCAGAAGATGAAAGGCCAATAGTTTTGTGGACCCTGTTTTCGGTAGTTTTGTGTATCAACTTCCCGAGGGCGTAACATTGGCATACGATATTCGTTTGGGGCACACAATAGCTCATTGGAAAGGTATCATTGAGGATATTCATTTAGGGGGATCAATCATGCCTTTGGATATAATTTAGAAGCTCTATCCTGAAAAACCTTCATTTAGGCCCTCAAAATGGCTTGGTGCGCAAGGTATGGAAGGTATTGGTGAACTCTGAAACTCCTTGGCCCCTCTCTTGCTGCAGTGTGGTCCATCTCATGTACTGGTCCTCATAATTGCCAACATGGTAATATTATTACTTTACCGCATCCACAAAAAAATACCAAGTGGGCTCGACCCCATATATTCCAAACTCTTATGTAGAAATTTGCTCCTAGTAAGTTTCCCACCAATGTTTGACATGAGGGAGAGATTTAAGGAGTGCGAAGGTGATCTTTTCCCTATCGTAAAAATTATGAACAGAAAAATAACCTTCTAACAGATTTAACCATTTGTCTAGGGCATCCGCATCTATCTGACCTTCAAATACGGGAATATCAAAATTAACATGTACCTTGAAAGGAGAGTTTCTTCCAAAGTGGTTGCTTTATTAATATGCACATGTTGCTATCGCTAGGCGTTGAAGTATGTGGGAAAAATTCTCCATCATTTCATCCCTCTGTCGTGTGAGAGCTTGCTAAAGCAACAGATTGATAGAATCGTCTGCTCCATCATTTTTCTTTTATTCCTCCATGGAGGGTTTCTTGGGCATGAAAGAGCGATTGTATTAAAGAGAGACAATCTTGAGACCCAAATTTCTATACTCGGACCTCATCGACAACATGCACTGAAAAACAAAACTATTAAGAGCAGCCTATTCTGATACCACTAATTCGGATTATTTTCGACATGAAATGAGAGTGGAGATATGATAAAGAAATGTATAGATATATATTGGATATCCAAGAATATAACAGAAATGTATCAGAGATGCAACCATAAACATAGAGATACAGTAATACACAATTTTCTATTAATGAGAGAAAATGTACAAAGATTGTAAAAATACAGAGTAAAAGACTCGCTAGAATGGTGGTAGCTTATCTCTGAGAAGAGATATGTCTGTTACTCACATTCACAAGAATATGATCTTACAATGAGGCTCCAAAATCCTTTTATCATAAATAAAATCCAAAACCCTAACCCTAGAATATGAAAAGCCAACAGTTTTGTGGACCTCGTTTTGGGTAGTTTGGTGTATCAACTTCCCGGGGGCGTAACTTTGGCATACAATCTTTGTTTGGGGCTCACGACAGGTCGTTGGAAAGGTATCATCAAGGAGATTCATTTAGGGGGATCAATTATGCCTTTAACCATAATTGAAAATCTTGATCCCAAAAAACCTTCATTTAGGCCCTCAAAATGGCCCCAGAAGTTAAAAACTGCTAAAAATAGTAAATTACCAAAATTGCCAGAAAATTGTTTTGAGCTAGTTGGAAAAGGTGGGTGGCCATCGATATCCACCTGGATCAATCCTCACTCCTCATGAAGCAATGGTCTCCATTGCGTTGAGTGCGCGGGGGTGAGGGAAAAACATTTGTTGAATTTGCATCTTGATGAACTACTTGCCTTGTTGGAGAAGTTGCACAGCTTAGCTTGTTGAAGGTTGTCATGAACATGCGGTTGGAAGGGTTGGACCCTTTTAACCAATCTGGATATGATGCATTTCTATAACAAGAATCTTTACACTTTGCTGCAATCTTTTCGACCTTCATTTGTTGTATAGGAGGTCCTTGGGTCGAGGCTGTAGTGGTTGTAGTATCCTTCTGTTCACCTTTTGAACAGATTGTGAAGAAGATGAATTTTTTAGTATGAGGTACTAGCTTGCGGCATTGTTTAGGTGGAACAGTAGTCAGAACTACCTTTGGTATTATGTAGAGATGACCCCCCAGAGAAACAATGACACTGTGGGGTTGAGACTCATAAACAACATGGTGCTTCCACATATATGGTTGGCCCAAGAGAAAATCATAGACATCTAGTGGGGAAACATCACATAATACCTCATCCTTGAAGGGATGGATGTCGTATGACAATCGACACTATCAGATGACACAGATATCTCGTCCCTGGAAAAGCCACTCGATGTTGTATGGCTACGGGTGTGGTGTTGTTGACAATCCCAATTGTTTGACGAACTCTGGTGAGATGAGGTTCTTCTGGATTCCACTATCAACAATAAAATGTAGTGGGGTTCCCTTCACCCAAATATTTGAATGAAAAATGTGCCCCCCTCTTTAGGATCTATTGGTTATTCTGGTTGAATTTCTATGGTCGCAACAATAGCAGTGGGGTCTGCGTCGATGATCTATCTTTTACCAGTATTTTTAGAATCAAATTCTGAATTAGGGTTCGACTCCTTGTCTTTGATCTCGACCACCAATGAATGTTTTGAAATACATTCCTCGATGTTGTGCCAGGGGCTTTTATGGAAATCAGACCATTTTCCAGTGTCCTTCTTTGTCTTCCCATGACCCTTCTTTTCCTATGGCTTGGACTGGTTTTCAGGAGACTGTTTGTTACGGTCGTCTTTATCATACTTTGGTTGTTGCATATTTGCAGACCCAAACTCCCATTTGTTTTGGTGCTTAAATTTTTTCTCGATTTTAACAACATATCGATAAGCAACACCGAGTGATGAGATGTCGAGAAAATCCATTTTAGTATGGATGTATCTATGTAGAACCCCACGGTATTTCGGAACCAAATGTCATTCAGAGCCTTTGATACCTAGCTTGGTGCACAAGGTATGGAAGGTATTGGTGAAATATGGAACTGCTTGGCCCCTCTCTTGTTGCAGTGTTTTCCATCTCATGTACTGGTCCTCATAGTTGCCAACATGGTAATATTGTTACTTTATCGCATCCACAAAAAAAATACCAAGTGAGCTCGACCCCATATATTCCAAACTCCTCTGTAGAAATTTTCTCCCAGTAAGTTTCCCACCAATATTTGACATGGGGGAGAGCTTTAAGGACTGAAAAGGTGATCTTTTCCCTGTCGTAAAAATTATGAACAGATAAATAACCTTCTAATAGATTTAACCATTTGTCTAGGGCATCCGCATCTATCTGACCTTCAAATACGGGAATATCAAAATTAACCTGTACCTTGAAAGGAGAGGTTCTTCCAAAGTGTTTGTTTGATGAATATGCACATGTTGCTATCAGCAGGCATTGAAGGATGTGGGAAAAATTCTCTATCATTTCATCCCTCTGTCACATGAGAGCTTGCTCAAGCAACAGATTGATAGAATCGTCTGCTTTGTCATTTTTCTTTTCTTCCGCCATGGAGGGTTTCTTGGGCATGAAAGAGTGATTGTATTCAAGAGAGACAAGATTGAGACCCAACTTTCTATACTCGGACTTCATCAGTGACATGCACTGAAAAACAAAACGATCAAGAGCAGCTTTCTCTGATACCACTAATCTGGATTATTTTCAGCACGAAATGAGAGCAGAGATATGATAAAGCAATGTACAGAGATATCTCGGATATCCAAGAATATAACAGAAATGTATCAGAGATGCAACCATAAACAAAGAGATACAGTAATACACAATTTTCTATTAATGAGAAAAAATGTACAAAGACTGTAAAAATACAGAGTAAAAGACTCGCTAGAAAGGTGGTAGCTTATCTCTAAGAAGAGATATGTCCGCTACTCGCATTCACAAGAAGATGATCTTACAATGAGGCTCAAAAGACCTTTTTATCATAAATAAAATCCAAAACCCTAACCCTGGAAGATGAAAAGCCAACAGTTTTGTGGACCTCGTTTTGGGTAGTTTGGTGTATCAACTTCCCGGGGGCGTAACTTTGGCATACGATCTTCATTTGGGGTGCACGATAGCTCGTTGGAAAGGTATCATCGAGGAGATTCATTTAGGGGGATCAATCATGCGTTCAACCATCATTGAGAACCTTGATCCCAAAAAACCTTCATTTAGGCCCTCAAAATGGCCCCGGAAGTTAAAAACTGCTAAAAATAGTAAATTACCAAAATTGCCAGAAAACTATTTTGAGCCAGTTGGAAAAGGTGGGTGGCCACCGATATACACCTGGATCATCACTTGTATGTTGTGAAATAGGGAGAGGGTAAGCCTCACTATCCCTCTCCCTAGCCTCCCACTCACGCACAAATGCGTATGTCTCGACTTGTCGTTGCCCCGCCTCCTCCTCCTCTTGTTGTTGTCACCTCTGATTCACATAAAAATATTGTTAAGAACATATATACAGATAAAATAAATTGAAATTATAAAAAAAACACATGCCCAAATGACGTGTATTTAAAAAAATCCAAAAATAAATATTTTTTGCAAAAAAATCTTTAAAATCAACTAGTGCATTGACAACAGATTGTATGCCCCGTGATAGTGCACTATCTCAAAAAAATAACACCACTAAGTGGTGCATACCACAGTACTATTTGCATCAACTTAGTTCTTTTAACAACACCATTTCATATTATTAACAAAGACACACCACAACGCTAAAATTTATAGCGCACAAATCCACGATGCCCTTTGTTAAACCGAAAGGATCGATTTACCATGCCTACTAGATCATTAACATTTTGTCTACTGGTGATGTTTTCTTTACGACACCATAATGTTTGTTGGAATGATGGGAACCACCAGGATAAACTTCCTTATGATAGTGGAGCACTGACATTACATCGATGCATTGTAAAGGATAGAGCACCAGGAACGAGGCATCCAATGAGACACCCCGCTATGAAAATTTGGGAAATATATGTCCCAATGAATTTTTGTATACGATACCGGTGCATTGGATTACAATGGTTGCATCACTACATTAAATTTTATAAATTTTTATGTTAGCGGTGATGTTAGTTAAGTGAAGTGTACCGGTGGGTAATGTCAAATGGCACGGGTGTGATTTATTTGGTGCCCGTATTATTTTTATAAAGTATGGTAGTGTGTTTGAGCATTGACGTGTCAGGGCATTATGTTTTGGGTACGCCCCGACACGGTTGGTTAAAATTGGTGCACCGTTAGGTTAAATTTTCATATAGCATTGAGCGAGTGGTGTGGTTAATGAAGTGAAATGTGTCAGGGTGGGTAGAATCCCATTGTGTGCTAGTTTCAGGGAGTTTTGAAGGATGCACTGCATTGTAAATGATAGAGCATCGAGAATGAGGCATCCAAAGAGACACCTTGTTATGAAAATTTAGTCAATATATGGCTCAGTGCGCTTCAGTATACAGTGTTAGTGCATTGGATTACAATGGTTGCACCACTACGTTAAATTTTATAAATCATTATGTTAGCAGTGTCATTAATTAAGTGAAGTATAGTGGCGCATAATGTTAAACGACACCGGTGTGATTTATTTGGTACGTGTATGTTTTTTATAAATTATGGCGATGTGTTTGAACATTGATGCATCGGGGTGTTATATTTTGGGTACGCCCCGGTGCTGTTGGTTAAAAGTGGTGCACTGTTAGTTTAAATTGTATATATAGTTGAGTTAGTTGTGTGGTTAATGAAGTGAAATGTACCAGTGTGGGTAGAAGCCCATTGTGTGTTGGTTTCAAGGTGTTCCAAAGGAAACACCACTTTGTTTCTAATAATTCATTGTGGTGCGCTTGCTTGAATAACATTGAT
>SNQJ01S0045354.1:6245-44188 GCA_010110895.2 Picea sitchensis | reverse complement strand
TTTTTTGGTTTATGGTTGTTGTGTAAAATTGTTGGAGTCTGCGGGGTTCGACCCCTAGACCTCCCCCACCGCATAGCACCTTCGCGAGTACCGTCGAACCATTGGACCACCGATTATACATTGTAATGTATATCCGTTTGATTATATTTGAATTCAAAATATGTAATATCTGACGGGGGGTCGGGCCGGGGATTAGCCCCGGCCCATGGTCGTTTGCAGTGTTATATGACCGTGCCATATGTATTGTAGTCCGACAGTTGTATGTGCGTGTGATTTTGAAACCTTTCCCGTCGTATTATTAAACCATATGACCATGTGTGGAGCGCGGGGGTTACTTTCAAAATGGTTGTAACCTTTTTAACCACTTTTTGTCAAGCGCGAGGTCACATGACTCGCCATATGCCTAGGTGCCTAGGTGGTTAGGGGCTGGCGCACCCTTAACCGTCCTACGGTTTGCACCATTGGCGCAATTGCGCCCGGTGCTGGGTTTTCACGCTTTAAAATGCGTGTGAGCCAGGTTCATTTTACAAGGGTGTGTTTTGTAGATTCAGAGACAACAAGCTTGAAGAGGGAGACTTCCAGGAGGACTAACTTCTTCATTTTTCGACCAATTGAGGTGCCGAAAGAGCCCAGATAGGGGTTTTGGGATTCTCTGAAGCCATTGGAGTAGTCGGTTTGTCAGTTTGAGCACTGTAAGACATGTTTTTGAGCACTTTTTGAGAAATTAATAATAATGATCCATTGGAAGCTGGACCAGGAGATGTAGCCCAAGAGAGGGGTGAACTCCTTTATCAATTGTTGTGCTTATGTGTTTATGTTCATTTATTATGCTGTTGTTTATGTGTAATTTGCATAAGTAATCCTTTAATCTATGTGTTGCAAACTGATCCATTTGCTTTAAACACATAACATTTACATTGCAAATAGTTTCAAGTATTTCAACTCTTCTTCATTTTTAGATCAAATATTCATAAGTTAGTATCAACAACATCCAACTATAGAAAGAACTCAAGAAGAACAAGGATTCAAAAGAGTAGCACCATTCAAAAGATCATCCACTCCCAAGTATGGAACTATTTTTCTTGGTTCATGTTATTCATGTAATAATTTTGGGCATAATGATGTGAATTGTAAATCCAATAACAAGAACAAAAGAAAAGATGAAGGTTATACAAGAAATAGTTATCCAAGAAGATCTCATGAATCTCAAAATATACACTACAATAGATTTGTATCATACAATGATGAGGTAGAATGATACAAGTGAAAAAACTTTTGACATAGGGATAAAGATTTCATACTCATTATTCCTCCAAGGTAACTAAAGCAGAATATCATCAATCCTAAGAAGGAACCACAAAGGATATGCATAATAAAGTAGGAACAATTCAACACTGAAGAATGCAAACTTTCTCTACAATATCAACACAAGAAACGTGGACAGTATGTCGATAGTGGATGCTCAAAGAATATTACAAGTGATAAAGACATTTTTCTGACATTGAAGGAGGAAAGAGATGGATCAGTTTGATTTGGGAATGACAACTGAACCAAAATTATTAGAAAAGTCACAATCAAACTCTAACAATAAATGTTTTATTGGTCGAAGACATGAAACAAAAGTTGCTAAGTGTAAGTCAAATGTGTGATGAAGGACACAAACTTGTGTTTGAATCAAAGAAGTGATACATAGGGAAATCCAAATCAGGAAAGTTGGTGGCTACATATGTAACAACACCAAGAAACATATATGTTCTAAATGAAATCGACAAGGAAATATGTTTCCTAGGCTTTGGAACATACGAATGGGTCACATAAATTTTGATAATCTTGTCAAATTCAACAAAAAGGGAGGAAGTAAAAGAAATTATTGAGATCTCAAAGCCAACAAATATTTTACGCAAGCATTGTCTACAAGGAAAACAAATACATACCAAGTTAAAATCAAATGAGTAATCCAAAAAAAACCATTGGAGATTATACATATTGATCTAGTTGGACTGACAAGAATGAAGGGATTTAAAGGTGAAAAATACTTCATGCTATTGGTTTATGACTACTTGATCTTAAATTTAAATGGATTTGTTTCCAACAGATCTAAAAATGAAGAAGACTTATCACTTTTAAATTACAAGTGTAAAAATAGTATGTGTTTGGGTAATTGGATCAATTTACTAACACATGCATTTAATGAATTTTAGTTAATCATGAGAATCATATAATAAATATAAAAACCATCAATAATGAACACATAACACAACAAATGATAAAGGAGTTCACCCCTCTTTTGGGCTACATCTCTCGGTCCAACTTCCCTTGGATCATTTTAATTATGCTTAAAGATTTCTCTTACACTGCCCAAAATACAAATTAGATGGCTCAAATAGCTCCAGAACGTCCAAAAATCCCTAGCTTGGCTTTTCCAACACCTGGTTTGGCCAAAAAATGAAGAAGTTACACCTCCTGGAAGTTTTTCCCTTCAAGCTTGTTGTAGTTGCTCGACAAATTGCATCCATCATTAGAATAACTTGGCCTTTGTGTGTTTTTCTTGCCAAAACCCAGCACATGCAATGGTTCCCACAAAATGGATGAAATTGTAGGATTGTTAGTGCGCTGGCCCCTTTTTCCGGTGGAGGTGTTGGTCACATGGGGGTAATATGGCCACATCCCAATAGCTTTCCCAACCCCCCATGACTAAACTATTGCATAGACCCCGCGCCATTGGTCACGTGGAGTGGCCATGTTACCAAGGCTCTGAACCTGCTGGGCTAAACACTAGTGGAAATCCCTGGGCGAAAGTATAGGGTCATATGGAAGACATGTAGTGATCAGGGGCTATGTGCTGGAGTGGTCAGCATGCACCAACAATTATATATATATGGTCGTATGCATGCATTATGGAGAAAACGTATGTGGTGGATTTTGCGCTAGGGGATGGGGCTAATCCCCAGACCTATTCTCTGTGGCCCATACATTCATTTCAATTCAAATAATTATGAATAGAGTATTTGGTAAGCAACACCAACGGACGGGATGGTAGCTCGGGCCCTGCCAAGCGCCAACGTGTCCACTCGAAGGTCGCGGGTTCGACTCCTATGGAGTCATAACACTTTTCTTACGTTCCAACCAAATTGGAGGGGTTCCATGTGGCATCTCATGACTGGGCCACGTGGCACCATAACACTTGCCCATAAAATGACACTTGTCACAACCTGATTCGTCCACGTCTGTCCATTTCATGCTAAATCATCACTTCCATGTTTGGGTCTATACCCTACCACATCAACATTGTACGATCATACGATCTATATGACCATCTTCCACATCATCACCGTATGGACTATACAGTCACCAAAATTTTGCATGTTTGGCAAAATGAACAGAACATGATATCTTATTCATACGATGTTCATTTGAACCCATTCAAGTTGCATTGGGTTTGTGAGGATGAGGCCTATGCACGTGTCCATTTTGAAGTGGTTCTGAGCACTATGATTTTTGAGAAAAATTTGATCCCCTAGATCACACCTCGCCATTGAGAAGCTTTTGGACCTCCAAAAGACTACTTTTAGTCAATCTGAAGATGAGGGTATAGTTCCCTCACCTTTCCAACCTCAATCCACTTATCCTTGTTTGTATTGGTTACTTTGAGACCAATATGAAGGTAATCAACATCCCCTCACTTTGAAGACCTTGTCTTCCTATCAAGGATTGTATCTTCATGCAATTCTGAAAGAAAATATTCAATTGATGGAATTTGAACACACTCCATATTCCATATTTTTTTGGTACCAAAGCAATTAGTGACCTGCCTGGCGATGTTCTTGGTTTGATGACCCTTTTGTCAAGCAACTCTTGGGCTTGATTTTTTATTTCAACATTCTCCATGATTGACATCCTTCCCATGTCAATATTTGGAATATGACCATCTTGCTGCCATAGAATCTCATGTCGGATACCCCTTTTAGGAGGAAATCCCCTAGGTTCCTAAAACATCTCAACATTTTCATTAAAAACCTCATATAAATCAGATTGTAAATTTCCATCACATCCTTGGAAAACTTCTTCTCCCTCATTGTCTTTGGGTTTAATCATCAAAAGTACAAGGTTCTTACTAGGATTGATTAGTCTCTTCATTTTTCCATCACTTGTAAGTGACAAATTCATCTTCTTTGTATGTTCTCTAATAATGTACTCAACTCCATTTTTAAATAAATGATATTTGTTCTCATGACGATGAAATCTTTCTCTCCTATGATATAAATATGGGCTTCCCAACACAATACCACAAATATCCAATGGAATAACATCAAGCTCTACCTCATATATATAGTTTGTAATGAGGCAAAATCTAAGCTTACACCGTCTTGTCACATGAAATTTAGCATTGTCACATATCCAATTTAAAGGGTATGGTTTAGGATGAGGACTAGCTTCCAAATCTAGTTTCTTGACAATGTCTTCAGAAGTGAGTTATGCTTGTGATCCTGTATCAAAAAGAGTATCTATCTTGCTATGTTTTGGAATTACCCTTATGTGAAAAAGCTCTATTCTTTATTTTTCATGTTGAGTTTCATGAAGTCTACTACTACTTGAAAAACTAGTACTTGCAATAGTATTCTTACCTTGAATACCCATGGCTGTGATTTTTGTTTCATCTTCCGAATTAGATCCTAAATCTTGTTGTACAATTGCAACAATGTTTGGTTTATCTTTGTTGTTGAAATTTTTGGGTCTCTTTTCACGATGAAGTTTCCAATAATGGTATTCATCCTGGCCATCCTTTGAACAATGTTTACATGAGAGTTTCTCTCTCTCTTTCTCAACTGAAGAATTTTTATTTCCATTTCCTTCAATCTTCCTCTTTACCTTGTCTCCATTATAAAAATACTTATTGCTTCCCTCTTGAGGATCATTCCTTCCTCTTGTCTCTAAATGATATTCTTGTACACAAAATTCATCTAGATTTGAAGGGTTAAACATAAGTATTGTATGCTTCAAGTAGCTATGCAAACCTCCAATGTATTTGAGTAAAGTTTCTTGAGAAGAGAAATCTATACCCAAAACCAAAGCTCTTCTCCTAAATCGTTGAGTGAAGCTTTACACATCTTTCCCTTTAGCTTGCCTAAATTTTTTCGAATCCATAATAGCTTTATGCATGTATGCTAATGGATAAATTTCCTTTTAATTTCAATAATAAAATCATTCCAAGAGGATAAAAATTTACCATCTTTTTTCATGTCCTCTTGGGTTTTGGATTCCCACCAAATGAGTGATGCACTGTCTAATCTTAAAGAAAAAAACTGAATTTTAGTTTCATCATCTATGATTCTTTGTATCCTACAATACACTTCAATCTGACGAATCCAGATATCCAATTTCTCAGCATTTACCTCTCCATTGTACATTGGAAATTCAAACTTAATATCAAGATTAAGAAAAGGAGTTTGTAAAGGATTCTTATCATGTTCTTTTGGATAATTTGGAGGTGGTTGTGAAACAATGGAAGAGGTGGAAGATGGAGGTGGAGGTGGAGAATGACCATTCCCTCCATTTCCCTTTGGATTTTTATCACCACTATGTCCATTTCCCTCTGTAGGGTCGGAGATTTCACCTTGCAATCTTGCATTTATTTCTTCAAATAAAACTTTGACCATCTCAATCATATCATAGTAAGCTTTCCTAAAATTTTCCTCCTCTAAAGGAAGAGTTCCATGACTCTCCTCATGAGACATACTTGGTGAGTATATCCTGGAAGCTTGAGGTGATTTGATAGTTCTCCTTCTTGATAGTTGAGAAGGATCTACAAGTTGACCTTCTCATATTGTGAGCTTTAACCTTGTAAGCATCAGAAAACAAAACACTTGCAAACAATTAAGCCTTAAAAAACTATTCTCTAATACCAACTGATATGAAATTGAAATGGGTTTGTTTCCAGCAGATCTAAAAATTAAAAAAAGACTTATCTCTTTTAAATTGCAAGTGTAAAAATGGTATGTGTTTGAGTAATTGGATCAAGTTACTAACACATAAGCTTAATTAGTTTTACTTAATCATGAGCAAAATATCATACATATAAAAACCATCAGTAATGAACACAGAACACACCAAATGATAAATGAGTTCACCCCTCTCTTGGGATACATCTCCTAGTACAGCTTCCCTTGGATCATTTTCATTATGCTGAAAAATGTATCTTACAGTGCTTATAATACAAAATAGATGGCTCCAATTGCTTAAGAACATCCAAAAACCCCTAACTGAGATTTTCGGCACCTGGTTTGGCCAAAAAATGAAGAATTTACACCCCCTATAAGTTTTCACCTTCAAGCTTGTTGTACTTGCTCGAAAAATTGCACCCATGATCAGACTAACTCGGCCTATGTGTGTTTTCCCTACCAAAACCTAGCACACACAACAGTTCTCGCAAAATGGGCAAAATTGTAGGACCTTTAGTGCGATGGACCCTCTTTCTGACGGAGGTGTTGGTCACATGGGGGGCATATGGCCATGTCCTATCACCTTTCTTTACCCCCTGTGGATAAACTATTTCATAGACCCCTCACCATTGGTCATGTGGAGTGGCCATGTGGTCAAGACTCTGCACCTACCGGGCTAAACACTAGTGGAAATCCCCGTGCCAAAGTATATGGTCGTATGGAAGTCATGTAATAGCAGGGTGGTGGCTATGTGTTGGAGTGGTCCGTGCATGCCAACAATTATATATATATGGTCGTATGCATGCATTATGGACTAGAATTATGTGGTGGTGTATGCGTCGGGGGCTGGGGCTAAGCCCCGACCCTAAGCTTTGCAGCCCATAAATTCATTTCAATTCAAATAATTATGAAAAGAGTAAAGGTTAAGAAACACCAATGGGTGGGCTGGTAGCCTGGGCCCTGCCAAGTTGTTGACGTGTCCACTCAAAGGTCATGGGTTCGAATTCTATGGAGTCACAAAAGTTTTGTCACATGCCAACCAAACTGGATGGATGCCATGTGGTAGCCAAAGACTGGGCCACGTGGCACCATAACACTTGCCCATAAAATGACACTTGTCACAACCTAATTTGTCCACATCTTCCCATTTAATGCCCACTCATCATGGCCATGTCACCTGTCACATGTGGGTTCGTACCCTTCCACATCATCATTGTACAGTTGTACAAACTATATGATCAACTTCCATGTCAGAACTGTATGAATTGTAGAGTCAACAAACTTTTGCGTGTTTGGAAAAATGAACAGAACACAATATCTCTCTCATATGATGTCTGCTTGAACCTGTTCAAGTTGCATTGGGTTTGTGAGTTCGATTTTGAATAGATTTCGATCACTTTGTTTTTTGAGAAAATTTTGATCCCTTGGATCACTACACAAGAATGACTACAATTTTCTTTCTCAAGAAGAAGTTAGAGGCATTTGAAAACTTCAAGACATACAAAGATATGGTTGAAACTAAGACAAAGTTGAAAATCAAGTTCTTCATATCAGACAATGGAGGAGAATTTACATCAAAAGAGTTCATGTGATTATGCAATGAGCATGGGATAAAGAGGAAATTATTAGTAGCAATGACACCTTAATAGAATGGATTTGTCGAAAGAAAGAACAAAACAATACAATAAATGTCTAAAACCATGTTAGTGGATTCCAATTTGACAGACGTCTTTTGGGTACAAGAAGAGCATACAATAGTTCACATTCAAAAAAAAGGGATGATCAGAAATAGCATTTATAAGACTCCATATGAGCTATGGAAAACAATACCAGCTAATGTGAATCACATTAGGGTATTCAGAATAAAATGCTACATCAAAAGATAAGATGAATGTATTGGAAAATTTGATTCTCGAGTTGATAAAGGCATATTGGTTGGGTACTCAAGAAAAAGGAAAGAATACAAATGCATCAATATAAGACTCAATAGAATAGTATAAAGAATCAATGTGATGATTGATGAGATAGATGGATGAAAGATAAAAGAAAGAAGAAAAAATTCGTTGGAGCAATATCACGAAGAATATTTGAAGGAACAAGAGGTAGATAAGCAATCATATGAAGAAGAAGATAATCAAGAAGTAGACAAAAAACAACATGATCTTCAGGTACCTCGAAATACACCTAGTAGATGAGTTTGGAAAAATCATCCATCAGAATAGATCATTGGAAATAAATATGGAGGAGTTGAAACCAAAAAAAGAATCCAGTCACCAGAACAACAACATATAGCCCTACTATCTATTATTGAGCCAAGTAGTTTTGAAGAAGGCAAGAAGGATGAACATTGGATCAAAGTTATGGATGAAAAATTAGATCATATAGAGAAGAGGGACACATGGGAAGTGGTTCCAAGGAATAAGAACAAGAATTTCATTGGTACAAAGTGGGTCTTCAGAAATAAGTTGCACGAGGATGGAAAAGTTACTAGGAATAAAGAAATTTTGGTATGCACATGATACTCTCAAGTTGAAGGTATAGATTTTGAAGAAACATTTTCCCCAGTTTCCAGGATGGAAGCAATCATACTGATATCACCCTATGATTTTTCAAATATAATCAAGGTATATCATGTGGATGTAAATTGATTCTTTCTGAATGGAGAATTAGAAGAATAAGTCTACATCGAACAACCTGAAGGGTTCATGTTATCATAAAAATAATATTACGCTTGCAAGTTAAAAAAAAAATTATATGGACTCAAGAAGGCCCTGAGAGTGTGGTATTCAAGACTGGATAGATACCTATAGGAGTAAGTGTTCAAGAAAGGAAATGCATACAACAATATCTACATAAAGGTAAATTAAGATAATATCTTGATAATTCAAGTTATGTTGATGATATTATCTTCGGAAGTGATGATGACATGATGGGTAAAAAGAATTCCAAAGACATGTAGAATGAATTGGAGATGTATTTACCTCGAGAGTTCTATTTGTTTTTGGGTCTCCATATATTTCAAAGAAGTAAATGTATATTTATCTCCCAAACCAATTAAATCAGAGAAAGTTTAAAGAAGTTTGGAATGACATATTGCAAACTAGTCAATACTCCAATGCATACCAGTTCTAAGTTAAGTAAGGACGATGATTCTAAAGACAAAGATCAAAGACAATACATATCAATGATTGGTATCTTACTCTATGTAACAAATTCTAGACCAGATGTGATGTATGAATTTGGACATGTTGCAAGGTTTCAAGCAACACCAAAGGAATCGCATGTCATGGCAGTAAAGAGGATATTCAGATACCTCAAAGGTATGTAAGAGTTTGGATTATGGTATCTAAAAGGGAAGGATCTATCTCTTGGATCCTACAGAGATTCATATTGCGTAGGTTTCATTGATGATAGAATAAGTACGAGTGGAGCATATTTCTACTTGGGCGAGTGTTTGGTATCATTGTTAAGAAAGAAACAATCATGTGTGTCCTTGTCTACAATAAAAGAAAAATGCATTGCAACAACAACTTGTTGTACTCATGTTCTTTAGATGAAGAAAACCTTACACAATATACAACTAAAGAGTGATGATCCCATTTCAATACTTTATTGCAAAACCAACCCCATCAGTATATCCAAGAATCCAGTGATGCATTCTAAGATGAAGAACATTCTGATAAAGTATCACTTTCTATGGGAATAGGCTATAGAGAAGAACATCAAGCTAGAGTATGTCGGGACAAAATAGTAGAGTAAATATATATTCACCAAACCACTTGCAAGGGAAACTTTTGAGTATATGCGACAGAATCTTGGAGTAGTTTCTATGCCATAGTCATTCACATAACATCAATATTAATAGGAAAGGGGAAGATCAATAGAAGTCTTTAAAACTTTCAAGTAAAGAAACTTTTGAATTTTTTACATATACATGAGTTACATGAAGAAAAACCATGAAGAGAAAGGGAAGTAGATATAACAGAGTCTTGTACATAGGGGGAGCAACCCCAACATGAGGATTACCCTTTGCAATTGATTTCAAAGGGGGAGAGATAGAGAAAGACATGGAGATAGAAAGAGATAAGCATGCAGATAGGGGGAATGATGATCATAGTGGAAGCATGGGCTTCATTATTTTCATGCCTAAGTGTTTCCATCAATGCGAAAGGGGAACATTATTGATAATTTGGTTGTCATTGATGTCAACTGTTGAAGAATCCTTGACGGTGTGGTTTTGGTACCCGAAATTGAATGAGGAATTTGGACATGACAGATAGAGTGAATGCAAACAAGACACTCATATATGGATAGTAATTGTCATTCCATTTCCAAGGGTATTTTTAATGCCACATAGTTCCTCACGGTTAGGGAGTTATGGCCTTGAGAAGTTGTAAGCCCCAAAGAGTGGTGAAGAAGCCCCTAGCTAGTTACAAGTCCTAAATGAAAGGGTAAAGTTGTTGTAACAAGAAAACTCTACAATGCCTAAATTAAAGAGAGGTGTTACTTAGAACAAGTATAAATACACCTCAAGGAGTCATTCACATATACTCACACATCCATTTTATTTATTATTTATCTTGTGAACTAGTAATATTTTTTCTAAGGTTGCGATAATATATTCTAAGGAAGGTCGAAGGTGAAAGTCTCAGAGTTGCAACAAACATGAGTAACCCTAGATTCTAATGTATCCATGAGTTAAATTTTAGAATGTCGTAGATGTACATGAGTTACAATAGAGAAAACAATGGATATCCACGAGTACTAGAGGAGAATGTCACGGATCTCTAAATACCTCATGAAAGATTGATTAAATGTTGGGACCATGTCCCTCAAGACTCAAAGAAGTCTACAAGTCAGCATCTCAGAGTTTTAGGTCATCTATAGAGGTATTGGTATGGTTGTACACTTGTTTTGATGGTTACATTTTGTCATGATATGGTGTATTCTTGAGGGATACTTGGAATGGTTCGTTTGGTATTTGGATATCATATATCTTGATTGATTGGATGAGTGAGGAGAACTCTTATATCTAGTTCAGTATATGACATGTTTTTTATAGTTCAGATTCTTTAGTTCATGTTGAATGGTGGCATATGCATGAGGGAAATGCATTGGTTCTTTAAGATACTTCATTGATGATATGGTACAGGTCTATACATGATTGGTGCTATGGTGTATGTTACATGTTACATTCATGGTTGATGTTATGGTTTATGATTGATGCACGTTATAGTTGACATGTTGGTACATGGTTGATGCATGGTATGGTAAAGGCACACAGGTTGGATATAATGACAGTTTGATAGGTTATAGGTTGATGTGACCATGACAGTGGAAGTGAAAGTGACAGTGGTAGTGGCAGTGGTAGTAACACTGGTAGTGATTATGGTAGTGAAAACTTGTCTACACTTAAATTTCATCGCGACACAATGCGGAAAGGATAGGTGGTTGTAGCCACCTTTCGATTGGAGCCGAAGAAATTAAGGGGTTGTAGCCTCTTTCTGGTTGAATATATATAATTCAAGGACTTGTAGCTTCCTTTAGGTTTCCTCCTGGGAATAGGGAGTTGGAGTCTCCTTTCAGTTATAGCTATAGAATTAAGAAGTTGGTTCTTCCAATGAATGTATTCTTTTGATATATAAGAAAAACATTATGTGGTTTTCTCCCATTTGGGTTTCCACCTAAATTTTGGTGTATTATGTATCTATTGTGATGTGATAAACTGCTAAATATTGTTGATGATATATTGAATGTTAATGATAAACTGCTAAATATTGTTGAAGAATATACTATGGTTAAAAAGTAAGAAACTTTATCATTATTTATTCACCCCCCCCCCTCTTAGTAATCCAACATAAATAGTGTGGGTCGCACAAACCATGCCTAACACCTGGATAAGTATTTATTATTGTGAAAAAATTACAATATGAGCACTACCTGCTCATTTAAAAACTTGGGAAGAGTCACAAGACTCACCTCACCTCACCAATATACTCATACAAATATTCCTCAGAAAATGACTCTGTGTCACAATAGCCTTCAAAACCTCCTACGATACACCTGAGACGTTCCCTCGACCATAGAGTTGTTGTCCCTTTTTTTCGTAGAATTTCACCAAGCTAAAATATATTTCATTTCTTCCTCACACATGTCTTTGATAGACCTATATTTCTAAAGCTGCCAAAAATAACTTAGAGTGTCCCACCATTGGCTACTTGTCTTCCATCTTGGTAGCTCTTCCTCAATTGGTTGCCTCTAAATTTTCCTCATACTTATTCTCTCCAAATATATTTCCAATCTTATGCCTTCCTTGTTTCTGCATATTTGTTTTATTTTAAGGACTCCAAAGGTCACTTGTGAGAAACATCATGTATTTTGTGTGTGTCTCTCCCCTTCATGAACCCGTACTCAAATGACTTTCCACACCCTTATGTGAACTCGATGGGCCCAAAAAATCCTACATTCCCATCAATCATCATGTCTCTTGATGATTTATGATGTTCCCCATCCTTCTAAGCACACCCCTTGCCTTGTGTACCCTCTCATGCCGATTATTGTGACTCCTTGTGGGTTTTTTAATGGGGTCATCCCACCTCTCCGGTGCACCCATGTTTCCAAGGGAAGATAGATCCACTCCTTGGGCATGCTCCCAAGTTTCCCGACCCTTTCCCAAATTTAACCCAAGTCTCCATCAATCGTTCTAAGGAAAGTAAGGTGTGTTTCCCCTTGGTGCCTCCCATCATTGTCATGCACCCAAGGTGCCCCTACTCACACCCACATGTCTTTATTTTCCCAACTGATTTCATGCCCCCTATGTTATCTTGCTTGAATCATCCCAAAGTCATCGGAGAACTTACATCCTCCCCCACTCCAAGTTGTTGTTGTGCCTTAAAAAATAATTTGATATATATGTAATCTCTTCCCCATATCTGGATCTCATCACCACTCAACGAATATTGTCTCCTCAATTTTTTTCATCAAGGAAAAATACCCTTAGGAAGTTACATGATTCTACGAAGTGTCTCTTCTCTCTGACTTACTGTTGCCTCCATACTTTAATTCATCTTACCATGCTTTCATGTATTGAATCCCCTTGTGACTTGAGATGATTGGGTGGCTAGTCCAATTGTTGCACCTCTATATAAATAACTCACATATTCATGTTCAAATACCCTTTTCTATATGCAAAATGTTCACCTCTTCAGCGCCCCATTTTCTCCAATATTTCATGTCACCCATTATGTTCTTAACATACTTTACCAAGGAACCTCCTCAGGGTGCCTCATTAACCTCACTACCTCCCATCAAGACAGTGAGCCAATGTGTTGTGTTCTAGTTTGAATATGAAGGGGAATGGATTTTTGGGCCATCTCCCTCATCTCCAATCTATCCCATTGCAATCAATGAAGAGTCATTGTACTTATGCATTTTGTACATAAGCAATGATACACTTGAATAATTTTTCCTTCACACTCCTCCATGTGCCTTTGTAGCTCAGTTTCATATGGCCACACACCATGTTCAAGTTTTATATAGGAGGAATCAAAATATTCCTTGGTTATAATCTACCAAGGTTTTTGCATCTCCCTATCATCCTCCTAGTCCATGAATGGTCTATGCTCTTATTCAATGAACTGCTCTAGCATCTTTATCTATGTGACCTACTTTGATATTCACTTCCATTTATCAAATTTCAAACATAAATCAGCCAATCCATCCATTGTCTAATCCAAATACCCAACTATCTATTTCACATCTGGAATCCTTTGTTCCACTTACATAAGCTTCCTTTTGTTCTCTTCGTTATACTCTAAAACAATCAACCCACATCATCCAAGTTCATTTCCACAAGGTTGTTTATTCTAGTTGTATACAAAAACCATCTGCAAGGAAGACATATGAGTGCATCCTTCCTTCCTCCTTATGGTGGTAATCAAGCATGGATTCTTTCATGAGAAAATGACTAAATTATTCATGTGAGGAATAGGTGTAGTATTTTCCTTCCTCATGAACTCATATCCCAAAAAACCTCAAAATCATCCATAGGAACAATGGTGAAACTCAAAATTCTAAACTAATCACCAAGATTCATTGAGATGTCCATGGATACACCAACGACCCTCTCTACATCTATGTTGATTGTCTTGAATATTTTCTGCATTGATTCAAACTACAATCCAAGCCTCCACACCATGTATTCTCTTAACAAGTTATGAGTCACCCCACTGTCCACCATGGCTATTACTAACTTCTTGTTGAGTTCAACCTACACATAGAAAATTTATGTCATCTCACCCTTGGAACTCCATGGATTCTCACTCCATGATAGTTTTCAAGACCTGCAAGATGCCAATAGATGGGTTTCCTTCCTTCTCCAAAGAATTCAATTTTTTTTTCAAGGGACAATTTTTTGCATAGTGCTCCTTGGCACAAACCTAACATGAAATCAAATTATTCTCTATCGATGTGTCTATTTTCTTTCCGTTGTCTTTTATACCCTTGGACATCCTCATCTTTCTTTTTTCCTGCCTCTTCCCCTTCTCTTGTTGTTTCTTCTCACCTTGGGAGTCCTCACTATTCCTAGGACTTATCTTGGGTTCACCCCTAAATTTCAATGGTTTTTTCTGCTATGGTGATTGTTGTTTTAAGAGTTTTCATTTTCTATTGTCGCAACTCACTCTGCATCCATGTTTGTAGACCATTCATGAAGTGGAAAATTCTATCTTCTTCTGAGATGTCTTTTATCTCCAACATGAGCCCTATGAACTCCCTGATTTAGGATTGGATCTTACCAACATGCTTGAGATCCAATGACTTATTTTTTGTGATCCATGTTTGGTTCCTAGCACCAAACTATGCCTTCAAAGTTGCCTTCATCTCTGCCCAATTTTTAATCTTCTGAACTATTTTTCTAGTTGCTAAGTATTTATCCCAATTCTTCTACCATAGCTTGTAGGTTCTTTTCAATAATATTGTTGCAATGTTCACCTTGGCTTTGCCCAAACTTCCATTCAACTTCTCTATGTACTGCTCAATGTCTCAAAAAATGTTTCCAAGCAACTTAGAATTATGATTTCCATCATATGGGTCGGGTTCCTTTATCTTAATCCTCATCATCGTGACAACGTCAAAGCTCTCTTTGTTTTGAAAGCTCGTTTAAATAATGTGATGGTGTCATCTTGGTCCTTCAAATTATGTGTGACTACATAAAGTGAAACCTCTACTTCCTTGATTCCATCCCAAACATCATTCATCAAGGCGTCAATATTAACATTTGTAGTTTCCTCAGACTCCCCAACAACTTCATTAAACCCATGATTCATCCTACCTATCTCAGTCTCCATCTAATTGAACTTCTCACCATGTTGGCACATTGGGTCTGTCATCTACTCAACAACCTCTCAAAGATAAATTTTAGTCGATCGTTTATTCTGTCAGTCTTGGGATCCCTATTAGTGTCACTTCCATCTGAATGTAACCCAACAATGTATGGCCCTCCAAGTATCTTCACTTTACCTGTAAAGGTTTCATCCAAGGCACCTAAGAGCTCATCTCAATACTTGTTCAAAATTCTATGATCAACTGTGCAATCGGGTCTATGGAAGTCCTTCATTCATCCACCTAGCCCAAGTGCTCGATTGACCCTTGTAACTATGTGCTCATTCTGCTCAAGTGATGCACCTAGGTATGTTCACAAGTTACAAATTTGTCAACAATTTGGCCCTACACTTTTGTCACAAACCACAAATTTTTCACTCAGTTTGTCTCTACGATGGGTCACTATGTCGAACCCTCACCAAGCCTGCACCCAAGCATTCTTCACAAAAAGTGTGCCCCACCACAACTATTCTGATTTTAGTAGTCGTGAAGAGCCAAATATGCTCTGATAGAACTTGTCATGATGCCAGATGATTCCTATTCAAATATTGTGATCATTCACCTCCTGAGGGCATGTGGTACCATGATGGTTCTTACTTGGTTTCTTGGCACAACAAGAATACTTCATCCATAATATGCCTCTTCACCTAGATCATAATCATAGTCTATTATAGGATATCAAAGAGTAACACTCCTACTGTAGTGCAAATCTTGTATACATAGACAATTATTAATAGTTTAACACTTAGTTATTTATAAGCATAAATCCATGAACCTGAGAAACCAAGAGAAAAACTATGGAAAAAAAAATTACATAAACAAAAAAAGTGCAAGTGGCACAAACCATGCCTAACACCTTTCTAAGTCTTTGTTATTCTGAAACAGTTACAATGTGAGTGCTACCAGATCAATTTACAACTTGGATGGGGTCACATGACTTATCTCACCTCCCCAAGAAACATATACACATATTGATCACACCAATAATCTCTATTCCAACCACATCCGAACCTCTTGTGGTGCATCTCATATGTTCCCTCGACTGCAGACTTGTTGTCCCTTCGTTTCCATATAATTTCACCAAGATGATAGATATTTGAGATTTTGGTTCTACCTCATACATGTCTCTGACAAAGCCTTGCTTCCATACTTCTCCAGAATCTCTTACAGTTTCCACGCTTGGTTACTCATCTTCCATCTTGGTAGCTCTGCCTCAGTTCATTTCCTCATACTTTGACTCAGAATTGCTCTCACCAAATCTCTAGCCAATCTTATGCCTTGTTTGGTTATATACCCTTGTTATCTTATAGCGACTCCAAGGGACACTTGTGTGAAAAATGATGTCTTTTGGGTGTCTCTCTCCCCTTCATGAACCCACACTCATACGACTCAGTGTGCCCCTTCATGGAATTGGGCCACCAAAACAATCTTGCGCACCCATGAACCATAATTTCTCTTGGACCAACATGCCCCTTTTATTGTACATCCTCTTATGTCGATCGTCGTGACTCCTCATGGGTGTGTTGATGTGGTCATCCAACCTCTCCGATGCACCCATGTTTCATAGGGTAGATGGTTCCTCTCCTTCGGCATGCTCCCACATTGTGTCTCCCTTGCTGAAACACAACTCATGTCTCCGTCAATCATTCTGAGTAAAGTAAGGTGTGTTCCCTCTTGGTGCCTCACATCACCATTGTGCGCCCAAGGTACCCTTGCTCACACCCACATGTCTTCGTTCACACAACTGATTGCATGTTCTCTATATTCTCTTGCTCAAATCATCCCCAAGTTTTCCCAAAGAGCACGCGCGCTCGGTGGGTGTCGTAAGAGACCTCCCAAAACGCATCATAACATTACATTGAAACTTTACACTTATATAAAAAAAAATCATTTTTATACTTCTTTTACAAAAAATAACCAGTTGTAATCTCTTATATAAAATGTATTGATAAGTGGATAAAAAAATCATTATAAATGACTAAAATAAATCGAAAAAAATATTATTAAACTTTAATGAAAAGAAAGAAAACCCAATACATCAACATACATAGTTTAAAGTTTCTCGTGTCTTTTATAAAAGTGAACCAAAAACGTTTAGGAGAAACATTTAGTCTCTAAAGCAAGAGAGAAGTCTATCAATCTTACATCCAATTAAAACTTGTGACACAAAAATTTGTACGAATTTAAACTTGTACCATACAAAATTGTACGAATTTCGTATTGCTTTTGCTAATAGTCAAATGCTTCATATAACCAAAAAAAAATCACCATAAAAAAAAAGATGGAGAATGGAGTTAAGTACCTTGTCCAAGATGGAATTCTTGAAGATTTTTAGGTAAAAATATTAATAATACACTTTCAATACGAACTTCACAAACAAGAATCATTCCGTATGATGAGTATTATAGAAAATATATTAGAGATGAGTGAAGCAAATCAATAGAAATTTACCAAAATAAAAGAATGTGGAACTTCACTGCAAAAAGTTTCGATACATAAACAAACATAGTGAATAGCTCTTAAGCCTTTCTAAAAGTCGACGAGAAAAGAAAAGCTATGAAGAAATATCGTAGTATATCAAGCTAAAGATCATTGTTAGATTATTATGGGAGATTGAAATTTGTACTTTGCAAATTTGTATGAATATTTTAATGTTTTAACTAAGAATTAATTTTTTTTATACAATGTAAGGTATTTTCTCCACATAAAATATTGGAAGTTAAGTAAACTTTCTTAAAAAAAGGTAAATAGAGGAAGGTTATTAAGTTAAAACTTTAAGAATCAATGGTTCTATTTTGATTTCTTACATTAGAAACCTCTTTAATTTAATTTCTATGAAGCACTTTTCTACCATTTGAATAGAAAGTATTATTTCTTGAAGCACTTTTCTACCATTTGAATAGAAAGTATTATTTCTTGATCTTTAAAACTATAAAAAAAAAAAAAAAAAAAAAATCCTTCAAATTATACGATTATTATTGTAATATTTCTTCTAGCTAAATTGTATAGATTAATATTAGAGGGAAAAAATATCGTATGTTTTGATAATGACAATAAGAAAGGTTAGGATCATAGGTTAATATTAAAAGGAAAGATTGGATTGTGTCTTGAAAGTCACTGTAAGAGAGGTTAGGGTCAATATGATATTTGAAACTATCACTCAATTTTAGAATCCTTAATTATTGTTAGAATTATAATTGAACATTGTGGAAACAACAGTGATAATCACTTTTGTTGTTTTGTTGATTTTAGAAAATATCTTTGCAAAGTCCCTCAAAACAACCTTTGGAAGATGATAAAAAACATTATGACCCATTTTTTTTATCAAAGTTTGCAATCATAAAACTCTATGAGAAGGTCATTGCCAAATTTATAAATAATGATGGTTGGTTAAAGGAAATCAATTTTAACATAGGCGTTAAAAAATATTTCTCTTTCTCATGTAATATTTTTGGTATTTGTATTCACAAATTAGAGGAATGCCTACAAGAAGTAGGTTTTGTAGGAACAAATTCAACAAAATTTGTTATTATTCATATCCATTATGGAAATAATACAAAATTTGTCATTATTCATATCCTTTATGAAAATAATATTGTTCTTCTAGGAATGAGACTCTTTGAGATCGATAAGAAACTTAAACTCATGGAATAGTTATTCTAACTCTAGCATGTCAGTAAATATTGATAAAACAAAAGTAATGATCATTAAATCCAAAAAAAATCACATATTCTTATTTTTTTGTATGATAATTTTTTTTTGGAAGAATTCAAAATTTATGGGAATCTCAAAATAATTTTTCATCACAAACTAAAGTGAGAATGTAATGTTGAAAAAAGAGTCAATGGAGAGTGAAAATTTGATTACAGTCTTTAAAGCAAAGAAGATCGTTTTCAAGAATCTTGTTATCTCAATTATTTTAGATTTGAGTTTGACTTACTTATAGGGAATCATGAAGGCAAATAAGGAAAATACAATTTATTTCTTGTAATAACCTTAAAGGTAAATGAAATACACCATATACAAATTGTGATCTTTTTAAAAGTTGAGTTTCCAAACATTGAGAGTAAGGTTATGATAAGGTACTTAATGTATAAGAATAATATTATTAACATGCATAATGAAAGACATCTTGTCATTGCTTAAAAAATAACAAAAACATGCTAAAGGCTCACTAGAGATGAAAGTTGACTCTTAAAAAATTGCGAATAAAACAAAGAGTTCTCTTGAAGATAATAAAAACACAATTTTTTTATCATAAATAATTTTAAAGATAAAATATGAAACTATATAAAGATAGAGATTAAAATAAATAATACAATAAAAGAAATTTCATATACTACACCAAACTCATTAATCCATGTTAGAATATGAAAACTATCTCCAAGTCAAATAAAATAAATAGTGCAAAGATGAGAACCAACTCTCATGGCATTCATAGTGAAATATGATAGTGTACAAGCCATAAATAACATATTTAAGAACTATTGAAAACTATCTCTAAGTCAAATAAAATAAATAATGCAAAGATGAGAACCAACTCTCATGGCATTCATACTGAAATATGGTAGCGTACAAGACATAAATAACATATGTAAGAACTATTTGTATTTAATTATTGATAGAATTAAATATAATCACATTATCATTTCTTAACACTTTTACAAAATTTTATTGTGTTCTAATTTAAGTCTAAGAAATCATAATTAGCTCTAAAAAATCATCATGTAACATCAATAAGGTTTAAAATTTAAGAATTCCAAAATAATCGCAATTTAATATTTAGAAATTCTAATTACTTATACACTCTAAAAAAAATCTTAATGACCTAAAAAAAACCTCAAGATACACTAAGTGGATTAAAATTTAAGAATTCCAAAATAATCTCAATTTAATACTTAGAAATTCTAATTACTTTTACACTAAAAAAAAATCTTAATGACCTTAAAAAAACCTCAAGATACACTAAGAAGCACTAGTAAACCCCAATACATATTATTTAAATTCCAATTGCTAGTAATAATCTATAGTTAATGTAAAATGACTTAATAAAACTTTACTATATATGAAAACAATATTATTTAAAATTTCTCATTGAAACACAATTGTATGATAATAAAATTCAGTTAACCTAAAAAAATCTTAATTAAATATTAATTAATTGAAGAAACCCCTACTTATCCCAAAGAAACAATATTGAAACTCTAATTTTACACGAATAATCCATAATTTATCAAAAACATTCTAATTAATTTCTAATTAACATGAAGAAATCTTAATTTATATGGATTTTTCATATTTTTGTTAGGTTTCCATATTCCTTAGATGAGGAATATGATGATTAATGCCATAAAAGGGGAATTTAGGAAGGCATCATGGCCTTTATTGGTTTTTGTCCTAAGCTATTTGGTTGGGATAGGTTATAGAAGTGAAAGAATGGAGGAAAAGGACGCTATGAACCACCATTGTAGAATCCCCCAATGATCTATTCATAAAGTAAATGTGAAAATAATAGGCCTAGATTCCTCCTTTGCTACTTATAGCCAACACATGGGGACGTGAGTGAATATTGTTATAAAGGACGTGGAGCATTAAATCATCGTCAAGGAAACTATTCAAAAGAAGAGTGAGAACCCCCGGATGGGGTGCTAGTGCGGACAACCTGGCGCGAGGCACGGGGCCATGTGACGAGCTCATGCCATTGCTCGCCACCCCGATCCTGCATTAACTCACCATTACGACGTTGCAATGGATTAACTTTGCAGCTTATGTCTCCTTTTACGATTCATTCCATGGCCTGGTTGCTTGTGTTTGCCTCTCGCCTCTGCTCGTGACCCGACTGGCTCTCCCCTCCACTGCCCTGGCCTGATCCAAACCGGACCTTCATGATAATTGTAGCCCTTGTTCATCTCCAGGCACTCTACCCCTGCCTGTTGCACTTGGTTTTCTTTGGCTTTCACGCGATGAACCTCATGTCGCGCCAAAGGGGGCGACCATAAAGAGGCTCTCCATGGAATCCTCGCCGGACTTCTGTCTCGCCCCCTAAGTTTCCTTCCACTTGCTCCTCCCGTCCCTCCAACCTGAACCAGTCCTTCCCGCCTCCACCACCCCGCCTATATCCCAGTTTGATTTCTTAGCTATCATATCTAGACTGTCGTGTTCCTCCTCACGACACCTTCTTGTCCCCCCAATTCCCAGAACGGTTCAGTCCCCCCACACACCATTTATTGACTCCTTAAGGAAGCCCATGGGGGCGCCACCTCCTTTTCGCAAGCCTCGAAACAATGAGAACCAATCTTCTGACTCTTTCTTTGACAAGCAGCTGAGAGAAAGTCTCACTATTCTCTTCGGTCTGGTCTTCGAACTCTGTCAGAGGGTGGAGGACCTCCAATTCCGTCTGCAGACCATGGTTGGAAAAGTCACGGTCCTTCTTCAAATCCTTTCCTCCCTCCAAGAGTCTTTCCCCTCGGACCTGGAAGGTGCGGCTTCAATAGCGGAACCCTGTGTAGCGACCAGTGAAGAAAACGCCCAGACACAATGCTCCACAGGGAATGGGATGGAGCAAGCCAAGCATGAGGACATGGTCGTGGAGGTGGACACAAGACAGTGCGTTGCAGGACACCTCGCCAGATGCTGACAAAGATGAAAGCAATGTGGAAACTGGAATGCAGTGGGCAAGTCAAGTGACATTCGTCGAAGAGGAACCTTGGTCCGAGGCTGTTCATGCCACCTGGCCAGGTTATTTGCCAAATGTTTAAGCCCATAGGGGTCCTTGAAGTTTCAATAGTTTCTCTTTTTTTAGTTGTTGTCCAGACAGTTTGAGACTGATATATTAGACTGTTAAACTACCTATGCTTGACTCACCTGCTGGCTGGACTGGTTTCCCCTCTATTGGGGCAGTCCAGTAACTACAATACGGCTAATTTCTGTATTTTGTACCTCTAATTTGGTTTTTGAAGGACTTTTATATATAAAACTTCTTACTTACAAAAAAAAAAAAAAAGATTGAAAAATCCATGCCCTGTGCATGAACCCATATATATTACATGGATACAAAGGATTTGCAAATGGGTTTTAATATTGGCATAAGTTGGTCAATTTGGAGTCACTAGAAGACAAATGTAACATCCCATCATGATGATAAATATAAAATTTTATTTCTTTAAAATGATATATATTTAAAAAAAAAAGCATATCTAGATTCATCAAGAACATGCATACAACTCAACAAATACACTATATAAGGATCATTTCAAAATCCCATAAAAAACATGAAAATATACAATCAACCAATATACCAGCCATGCACAATTTAGTAGTAAAATACAAACTAATTGAACCTATATCTTGAAAAAGTCCAAAAATGAGATAGCTATGTAATCTAGATCTCATAAAGAGTAATACAACAATATCCCATTAACCAATCTACCACAATCTCTTATAAACCATCATTTAATAAATAGGGGGAATCACACCTCCCAACTAATGCAAACTTAGTCACTCGTGTTTCCCATCAAGCAAGTCTCTAGCTCAATGAGTTAATGAAATCACAAGTCCAATAAAATTTGATGAATCCAACACAAAGGTGCTCAAATAAGTTGGGCTTACAACAAATTGACCTATGTGTGGTGGAGAGGCTCCTAAACTTGTAACACCTCCAAATTCCATATGATTATCGTCTGAAGGTTTTTTGATACCACCTTGAGCTGGTGATCACAAGAACAATAGAAGTAGAACACCCATTCAAGCAAGTATATTACTACCACCTTCAATTTATGATAAAAACCACAATATAAGTGACATCCTACTCTATAAGGACCTTACTATCACCGTCATCCTATGATTACAATTACAAAGCAATGCCATGCTAGAATCTGGGCCCAAAAGAAAATAGTACATGGAAATAAGAATATTGAGATTTAGTACCTATTCATGTTGCATGTACACTCCCATCCCCTTAATATACACATACTTGGTTGACATAGTAACAATTATATCCAACTCCCTATTATCATAAAACAAGTGCATCAATAGTACCAGGTTCCATAGATTATTTTCTCATGAGCTATCCAACCTTGAAAATCGGTATGCCTCTTGCTTTATAATTCCTCTTGATGTAACATATTCCTAAGATTTTCCTCTTGCAATTTACCTTTGCGATGGAAGGGATAATTTGGGCTTTATGGTCAAATCACAAGTTTCCACAACAAGTTAAAAGTGAAATCCAATCCTTTCCCCTTCTACCCATTTACCCAAGTTAACTTATGAGCTCATTTTCACAGGTCTTTTTCCTTTCGCTAGGCATCCTAGGAACTAAAATCAGATAGCCATCCTCATTGTGACAATAGTCCTACCCTTATTGAATTTCCCCTTTTCCCACCAAGTACTGAAGATATAACAAATAAGTTCATCCAAGATATCAATGTATACGTGCAAAATCATCATCATAATCAATTGAATGAAGCATATCATCAACAAGACACATATACATAAATCATAATGCATATCTCACTAACATGAAACCCATATAACCCACATCATAACAAGGTATCTACACATAAATAATAATTCATATAATATGAAACATCTCTATAATAGGGCATCCCCATAACCCGCATCATACAATGCATTACATAAAAATCATAATTCATATAACATGAAATGTATCTCTAATAATAAATCCAGATAAACCACAACATATCAAGTCATATACACATAAATAATAATTCATATAAGATGAAATATCTCTCTAACAAAGAATCCACAAAACCCACTTCATAACAAAGAACCCAACACGTGCATATATCATGAAGCATATCAAGAAAACATATATAATATGTGTATACTTTATAATGAGGCATCAATATGTGCATATACCATAAAACATAATATGAGCCATATGAAAGGAAAGGTATTGAAAGTAAACCAACATTTGAATACATTATGAATCATATAAAGGAAAGGGATAAGGTATTGAAAGTAAACCAACATTTGAATACATTATGAATCATATAAAGGAAAGGGATCCAATTGTAATGTCCTTCCACTTATAAATATTTGAATATTTTAATTTTGAGGATTTATGTTGTGAAAACTTATGTTAAATTTATAACATCATAAACATTGATGATGATGAATATTTTTGGAAATATTAATTCTGATTTATTTTATTTAACTAGAGACAAACTAAAAAAGGATAAAACCACAAGAATAAAAATTGTCTATGAGGACAACTGTAAACCTACTCTCAAAGATGTAGGATATGAGGGAACAAGCTAGTACAAAGTTAGGCCAAGAAGATTCTCTAAGGTTAGATATGAGGGTAACTCCGAAAAAGACTTAGGAAATGTATTACTACTTCTTGGTAACACAAGAAAAGAAAAGTATATAGGAGACATGACTAGTTAAGTACTTGTGAAGATAATTTGAGTTTGATGGTTATGAGAAAGAGTCAAACTCTGAGATTTAAGGTTATACAGTTTTTCAATCCCTATCGAATAATGATTTAGGCTCGGGGGTGACAGGAACAAGTAATCTTGGTTGTTCTTGTCTATGGTTGGGAGGAATTGGTTCTCTACTGAGTTTGTCCTCAATTTTGAAGAAAACTTGTATATGCTTCTCTTCTTAATATTTGTTTACTTTTAAAATGGATTATAATGATTTTATTGCTGATACAATTAGAGAAAGACAATTTATGTAACATATCATTTAATGGATTTATTGCAGCAAAAAATATAGATATAGTAGAGAATGAATACAAAGATTGCAATATTGATTATAATAAAATAAAAATAATTTATTTGTATCATTTCATTATTATTATTTTTGTTGCAAAAGTTTTTATATGTATGTATTATATTATCTTGTGAACAAATCTATTTTCTTTGTATGAATAATGAAAATAAGAAAGAAATTCATTATAGAATAATGAATAGATTAATATGAATGTCAAAATTTTTCTTTTATATACTGATAACTGGAAATACATGGCAATGTAAAAAAAAAAGTATAGTAAATCAATAAGTATGGGTATATCATACATTCTAGACCATGATTGTGTCTCAAAAATATGAACTAAAAACGATTGAGTAGTTACAAAACTAATTTAATGATGTATATATTCCCTCAAAAATGTTGAAAGAAATCTCAAAAATATAATGGACATTATTCTTATTTTCTTTTATAAATAGTTAGAGTCAAAAGAAGTCAAGAATATTATTTATATGAAAAAATATATATCTCAGAGTTCATATTTCAAAGAATATGTTATTGTTATCATTTTCAAATAAAACCGAGGATTTAGTGAATTAACAATATGCGTAAGAGAAATAAAATAGAGAACCAAAGAGATTCGTAAACCATTCCTAGGTTTGAACTACTAAACAAATAAATGAAATAATCGTTGCTAATATAAATAGATTTTATTACAACGAGGGCGTGACCTAATCTATCGGGTAAACGCCAAACAAGCAAGAATAAACTCGAAACTCGGGAACCCATATATACATTTCGAGGGATGCTTGAGATTACTTGACCTCGCAACTTGGAGACCGAACTTGGAGTCCACGATACCAATTTTGTGGTGGTATTTCACCGAGGTTGAATCTTAAGGAATTTGCACAGTTTGATACCATTGGCCATTGATTTTCGATGCCAATGGTGTACATGAACACCAATCATACAAAAATATTTGATACTCAAAGTGTTAAAAACAAGAGGATATTTAAAACTACGAAGTGATATCTTTTTTTTTTTCCAAGAAAAAATTATCTCAAATTTATATAGAGTATAAATTCGTTTATAAAGTCAGCAACAAGCTGTGACCATATCAGTGCTACTCCAACATCCATGTTCGTAAGCAAACCAAGCAACACAACCCAGCACAACAACACAAACCAGCACAACAAGCAAGGTGTGAACAAGTGGACCAAAAAAAACACAAGACAGAAAAAACCCATCAAAAGCAAAAAGCACCGAAACAGCTCCTCGGACCCTCACGGCCCCCAACAGCAGCAGTAGGAAAAAACGATGCCGACAACAATAAGGCCCCTAGCGCCCAAAATGGCGCTCCACGCGGGAGCCGTCACAGCTGCCCATCGATTCTCCACCATCGCCGAACAAGACCCCTCCAAGGAAAAGCTTTGGGAAAGAATAAGTCATGATTACGTGTGGATGAATATCATTAAATAAACTAAATGATGTCAAAGGAAAAATGTGGTTAATGCTACCCTAGAATAACATCTAAAAATGTGAAACTTATCAGATAAAATATTCTTACTATAACCTCACTACTCATGGGAGATGTTGGAAGTGGACCCTTTGTATCCTCTGAGCATGATGTGTTAAGTACGACCCATAAATATATGGTTAACCCGATAGACAATGTATAAGTATGGGTTTCCATATGAATTGAACCAAATATATCTTAATCATTTCAGAGAAAAACGAACTGAAAATATGTAAAACAAAATTGTTGTAAACAATGCATTACAACAATATTGTTTTAAACAATGCTTTCTTTAACTTGTAAACTTTATCTCTATCCTTATCAATCTCATAACCCAGAGGTTGTCTTACATAAATCTCTTCTTCCAAATATCCATTCAATAATGTAGAATTGACATCCATCTCATGCATGAT
Organism: Picea sitchensis; assembly: GCA_010110895.2. NCBI lineage: Eukaryota > Viridiplantae > Streptophyta > Pinopsida > Pinales > Pinaceae > Picea > Picea sitchensis. The sequence goes on along the minus strand of SNQJ01S0045354.1, from coordinate 17,228 downwards.
CCATCTATTTTGAGCTCCAATAGCTAAGACCATCCTCACAATGTCAATTCTTGCTACAAGAGAAAATGTTTCATTGTAATCAATACCGAGTTGTTGACTAAACCTCTGAGCTAGAAGTCTTGCTTTGTACTTTTCAACTTCACCGTCTGCATTCAACTTAGTCTTATAAACCCACTTAACACCAATATTATTCTTACCTTCAGGTAAATCTACAAGATCCCAAGTGTTATTTCTTTCAATGGAATCAATCTCCTCATCCATTTCTTTTATCCAGACATCATCTTTAGCAACTTCATCAAAACTTACAAGATCACATGCCATTAATGCAAAATTTGAAATCTGATCTACTTCTTCATTCTGATTATATAATTCTCTTAAGCTTCTAGTCTTTTGTCCTTTAAATTTGTTTCTTAATGAAGCTAAAGTGGGATTTGACTCACTACTTACCTGTGAATCTGATTGATGTCCACCATGTCCAGATGGCTCACCACGCTCATGAGTTCTTGGAATTCTAAATTGAGATGGGATGAAACCTAGTGCTTCCATTGTAGGAATTCTTGTTGCAGGCATATGTGCATATCGAACCAACTATCCATCTCCTTCAACCTACTCATCTCCATCATCATCTTCACGAGGTAACAAAGCTCCCTCTGAAATTGATTTGTCAAGACTCCCATCCCAGGATTCATCTTCTTTGAATTGAACTTCTCTGTTGATTACATATTTCTACGTGATGGGATTGTAGAGTTTATATGCCCTATACTCTTCACTGTATCCAACAAAGATACATCTCTCACTTATGTCATTCAACTTCCTCCTCATTTCTGTAGCTACATGCGCAAATGCAATACATCCAAAAATTATGAAATGAAAAACATTGCAAGGCTTACCATCCCAGGCTTCCTGAGGTACATGATCCCTCACAGTCTTGGTCGGACTTCTATTCAAGATAAAAATAGAGAAAAGAACCACATCTCCCCAATATTCATTTGAAAGATGCTACTCTTTCAACATGCTTCAAGCCATATCCATGATGGTCTAATTCTTCCTTTCAAACACTCCATTCTATTGTGGAGTATATCGAGCAGTAAACTACCTTTTAATTCCATGAACATCAACAAATTCAATGAATTCATTCATCTTATACTCACCTCCTCTATCAGACCTTAGGATCTTAATGGTTCGACCACTCTCATTTTCAACCATAGAATTAAACCTCTTAAAAACTTCAAAAGCTTTAGATTTTTGTTTCAACAAATACAACCAAGTCTTCCTACTGAAATCATCAATGAAAGTCATAAAATAAACACAATCAGTTAAATAATGTGTTTGCATAGGTCCACATAAATCCGTGTGGACAATTTCCAATCGAGCTTTTTCTCTGTAGGAAACACCTGAAACAAATTTCTCTCTATGATGCTTCCCAAGTATACAGCTCTCATAAGAGCTTGCAGGTTGTTGGATACAGGGAAACCCCTTTACCATCTGCTTCTTTTGTAATATACCTAAGCCACCAAAATGTAAATGACCATAGCTCAAATTCCATAGCCAAGATTCATCTAAACTTCCATCTTTATAAGAATTCAAAGAACCACTTAAATCATTTCTCATAACAAGTGGAAACATTCTATTCTTGGTCATCTCAACTCTTGAAATCAATTGTTTGGCGGGTAATTTATCATAGATTGTACATACCTTGTTCTTGAAGAATACTCTATATTTTTTTTCCATCATTTGTCCAATACTAATAAGATTTCATTTTAAACCAAGCACGAAATAAACATCGTTAATATTTCTTCTTTGATTATTCTTAGTGTAGATTGGAACTACACCTTTACCATTAACTGTAACCTTACAGTCATTTCCCAGTTTTACTTCAGACTGAATACTAGTATCAATAGAAGAAAATAAATCCTTATTACCAGTCATGTGGTTACTGCAACCACTATCCAAAAACCAAATATTATTTGCACTTTCCTGAGTGACATTACAGGTCAGAAACATAGGATTTTGATGATCCTCAGACTCATTTGTGATATGTGCAGAGTTTTTTCCAGCATTTGCCTGTTTCTTCCAACATTTATTTGCAAAATTCCCAAACTTCTACAATAATACCAATGTACTTTAGTTTTATCATACCTATGATTTTCTCGCTGCCAGGGTTTGTTGTTGCTCCCTCTTAAATTAGGAGGATTTTGTTGGAACTTCTTCTCAAAATCTGATTCAGTTATGTTGTCCCTTCGACCAAAAATCGACCTTCTCTTCCACGAATATACAACCTTCCTCTCCCTCTGGTAACGTGCAGTTGGGATTTGAAAGCATGTTCCATTGATCATTTTTCATATCTAGATATCCTAGATTTATGAGAAACAAGAGAACCAATTAATTCATCAATTTGCAGTAGACTTAAATCTTTAAATTCTTCTATGGGTATAACAACAGGTTCAAACATCATTGATAAACTTCTCAGCACTTTCTCAATAACTCTTTTATTCTCAACATCATCTCCATAATGCATGAGCTGGTTCACAACACTCATTACTTGAGTCATGAAAGTATCAACACTTTCATTATCCTTCATCTTCAAATTTTTGAAGTTCCTTCTCAAGTTCTGCAACTTGATTGTCTTCACCTTGGACACACCTTGATAACAAGTTTCAAGAATATCCCAAGCCATATTCGAAAATGTAGCACTAGAAATCTTCATAAAAATGGATTCATTTAATCCTTCCTGTATTAATCCAAGAGATTTGTTATACTTCTTCCTGTTTTCTTTCAGCAAAACATGGTCATCATTAGACAGAACCAATTCTTCTACAACATTAGTTGGCTCAGCATAACCATCAATAACATAAGACCACAAATCCTGAGAACGCAAAATCGTTCTCATCCGAATATACCAGGAATCATATGACTTCTCGCTCAGGACAGGAACCTGAATCTGAGAAGAACTGCTACCAGACACAGTCGTTAATAAAAGTTTGAAAGAAATCAAATAAACCTCCATGCAGGAAAATAGGAAAGTGAAATTGGGCACCAACATAAATTATCTGCGCTGAAATGAGCAACTAGCAGGATGCTCTGTAGGAAAGACTGGTAGCTCTAATACCAAATGTAAAAAACGAAGAGCAGAATGGAGTTCCAGTTTCGGCTCATGCAATCACTCGATGCAAACCAACAAAATAAACTTCGCGTAGTAAATAAACTCCGCACAGTAAATAAACTCAGTGCAGTAAATAAACTCTGCGCAGACTCCGAGAAGTAAATAAAATACGTGCACTAAATAAACTTTGCACATTAAGTAAACTCCACGCAATAAATAGAATACGTGCACTAAATAAACTCTGCGCATTAAGTAAACTTTGTGCACTAAATAAACTCCACGTAAATATGGGAATCAATAAGATCAAATAATTACTGTGTTTAATTAAATTAAAAATAATATGGCGAATGCGATCAAGGAACCAAATGAGTTTACAAACTCAAATAAAAAACAAAGTATTAACGGAGAGAACACCTCAGAATACACATCGACAACTTCAATTCAAAAATATTTTGAGAATTGATTCATTGATTACAATCTGTTTCAAGTATATATAATGCCTCTTCAATCTTATAAAAAGATTAATCAAGGCGGTGATGGTGTCTCATGGCCTGCAAAGGTTAAGGCGGCCACCACTAAAAAATCCACCGATGGTGTCTCGAGTCTTTCAAAATTCAAGCCACCGATTTATCGTTTGCACAGAGGCGGTGAAATGATTACATCATGACAATATACAATTATGGAAAACAAACAAAATTTAGTTATAGGATTAAAACCATGTACGTTAAAGATATGCACAATACAATAAATCAATTACGTGGAGGAAATGAAGTAGACAAGCCCATCATTAATTTGATGGGAATGATAATCTAGATTGGAGATGATGATCTGCAATGAAGAATAACTCATGAATATAGTATTATTATTAAAAATAAATTTATAAAAAATCATGTAATTCCTAATAATAGAAATATTATATTACATAACCGTGATAACATAAAATGCCAAAGGAGTCTGTAGAAAAAAAAAACTGATGAGGCTAAACCATCTCCATATTAGAACAAAAACATATGCTTCCTTCATCGTGAAATGATAGCAATGAATTGAGTCTGAAATTGGTTAACGAGCCATATTAAGGAGGGATAGTACTGGTTAGGTGGAAGGACTGTCTGTTTGTCCTGTTCAGTGGTGCCAAGATGTGGCACATACCTAATCTTTCTTATTGGAATACATGTGTTCAACTATGAGTTTAACATTAGATAATTACTATGGGAGATTTCATAGTATCCCATTTCATAACTCATGACGTGACATGAATCAAGTGGATGATATAGCTATGGATAAATGCTTTGCGTATTAGAATGTAAAATCTGTGTACGAGATTGGAATAGCAAACAAGGACGAGCTATGACCCATAAATTCGACCCATAAATTTCATTATACACAACAAAGTATATATATATAATAGTAATATGTTGCGCAAACAAGATTTCGACCAAGTCATCTAAATGTTGATCTAACAAAGGAAAGAAATACGAAATTGAACCTTTATGAGTATATAATTCAATATACCATTAGTTCAAGAATTAACAACGGAATGGATAGACATAAAAGAAAATAGGGTAATGTATGGTAACCATAAAATTCTATGTTGTAAAAAAATGGAGAGTGATAGCATATCGTATAAGTAACATTTAACGATTAAATACAAAATAATTATTTTGTATAGTTTTTTAAGAATGATCATTAAGGTGTTCATGTGTTGAAGCTAAAAAAAAACATAAATTACAATACACAAATTGAGAGAATGCTTGAAAATATGTTGAATTTAGAGTTCATCCTTGGCATAAGGTATCAATAAGTCACTAACATGTTATGGTAGTACCATAACCATTATAAGTAATAGAAAATAAATGATCGAATAGGTTCCCACAATAAAAATCACCAGGAATAACTGAGCAAAACATGTTATTACTGATGCAAACCCCCTTGCCTCCAAAGGGCTTCTTGACCTCCCGGTCTTGGATCATTTGGGTTCCTGAGTCGGAGCGACTCCTTGGGTCCCGGCGAGCACCTGAAACTATCTTACCCATACACACACACTCTTCTGCTAGTGACGACAACTGTGACCGTGGGTCTACTTCCTTCACGGTTCGAACTTCAGGGATATCCTGAATCCTTTCTTCACTCCTTCTCGAAGCGCTCAACTCCAATTCTTTGAAATCACACCATGTGTCTCCTCGGATCCGCCGACCCCATAATGGTTCGGACGTCACGACCCTGTGAAATTCTAGGCCTTTCACTCACAACTTCCAATCTCCTGATTTTTAGGATCCCGTTGCCATGTGCTCTCCTGTGATCAACAATCGGGATTGAATCGTGGCTTTGGACTTCGCGTCTCGGTCTTCGTCAAGTTTTTAACTTGTCGAAACTTCGAAGTACATAAATACTTCACGGTTCTCCTCCTTGCAACTGCACCAGATCTAATGGTCTGGGATCGTTCTTCTCATCCTCAGAACGAATCTTTCTCACTAGATTTTACGAGAAGTTAAAGGACTCATTTCCTTGAAGATTTCCACCACTTTCCCTCCTGAGCTTTCCTTCTTTATTTTTCCTTCGTTCCTCTAAACAATCTCTTCGACACTTAGTTAAGAACTCGATCTGTGCACACCTTGCAATATATTTCTCTCCACACTTTGACTATTGTGGATGACTTCACACTCCTTGCGACTATTCTCCAACCACTTCTATCTCTCTTGACTAAATTAGGCTATCCTTCCTAAGATTTTGAGTCTAAAAACTTTGTCATGCACTCCTTGCGGACGTCGATGCACTTCATGCATGCATATAAGTTCCACTATCTCTTCTGAGCTTTCGAGTTAGAATAGACTCGGTAACGCACTTCTTATAGACACTATGCACACCTTCCACTCGCTCAATGAAAATATATGGTTGAAACTTATCTACTCCTCACAATAATTCATACATTCAACAAAACAAAGGTGGTCATGGAGTCAAGAACATAAGTAATAGAGAATTTGAAAAATAATAGAGATTCTACCATTCATTCAGATAGACACATAACCATACACATTTGGGACAATGTTCCTCTATTATACTCATCCAACTGAAACTGGTTACATACATACATTGTTCTTCACTACTCCTTAACTTATACAAGGTAGATTCAAATGTTGCTTGGCTCTCCTCTATCCGCAGCAACAACGATCATAAAAAAAAAAAATATCAACAACCCTTTCTGGGCAATATTACAAATCTTTATACAAAGAGGTGCTCTTTGATCATTTCCTCCAACTACTCTATGCTATGTTAAACATAATTAAATGATATCAACTACTTAACACCTATTACAATAAATATTGCGGTCAAATAGATAAGAGCGCAAGCTCCAAATCTGTATTGTGATTCGATCCATAAAACAAAATACATTCCCCCATCATATTCCGTGATGGTGTGTCCTCCAATATTTAAAGACATTCATAACTCAAAAAAGTTTCTCAGATATCAAATTAATACATTGATCGGTTTGAAATTCAAAATATTTCAAAATGTGCACTAGTGCGCCCAACTATGTTCCACGCTTGTGTTTTGTTGGCAATGTTCCTGCATCATACTCCCTTGGCTAAAAAATTCATGGACTCGTGTCCATGAGCTCCTGCACCGATCTTCCATGCTTCTAGATCTTTTCTTCACCAACCCAAATGGAATCTTTTGTTGGTCGTCCTTTCCTCTTCACTAAGTATTCAAAATACGTCTTCCTTTTGTTCTTCTTACCAACTCTTTGATCTACAATATTTTCCATATGTGGCTTCTCTACTACAGGCATCTTCTTCTCCCACTGAATCTTCCTTTGATCTTCCTATCCTTCGGCTTTGTCTTCTCTGTATGAATACAGGTCTGCAATATTGAATATGGATGATATACCCACATCTTTCAGAAGCTCTAACTCATAAGCATTCTCTCCAAATCTCCTCAAGATATTACATGGTCCTATCTTTTTCAACTTCAGCTTGTTGTATGTTTCTCTCGGGAATCTTTCTTTCCTCAAATGTGTTAGAAATTAATATCCAAATTCAAATTCAAGATTCCTCTTGTATTGATCAGCTCTGTGTTTGTAATCGGAGCTGGTCTTCTTCAACTACTCCTTGATCTGATAGTGAAGTCCCTGCATTTCTGCAACAAAATCTTCGGCTTCCACACTTCTAAACTCATTCTTTTTTAGATCTCTTAACTCTGATACTCCTCTCGGATTCATTCCATAAACTATTTGAAATGGAATCTTCCCAGTGCTCCTGTTCACTGAGTCATTATATGCGAAATCGGCTTGTGCTAGAATATGATCCCACTGACTATGGTGTTCAGTGACCAAACTCCTCAGCAAATATCCTAGGCTTCTATTCACCACTTCGGTCTATCCATCCGTCTATGGATGATATGCATAACTAAAACATAGCTCTGTCCCCAACTTTTTCCACAATGTCCTCCACAAATGACCAACATATTTGGTATCCCTATCTGAAACTATACTCCAGGGCAATCCACAGAGTCTTACAACTTCTCTGAAAAAAAGATTCGCAACATGTGTTGCATCATTGGTATTTTGGCATGGGATAAAGTGTGCCATCTTTGAAAATTTGTCCACCACCACAAATATGGAATCACTTCCTCTTTGTGTCCTTGGAAATCCCAACATAAAATCCATTCTTATCGCATCCCAAGGCGTATCTAGAATAGGCAATGGCCAATACAACCCAGTGTTTTGTTTCTTCCCTTGGCATACTGAAAAATCTTACAATTGTTCAAAAATTTCTTCACCTCCGCTCTCATACCTGTCCAATAATATGAAATAGATAATTGAGCAAATTTTTTTTCATGGCCGAAGTGTCCAGCTAGACCTCCACTGTGTTTTTCCTTCAGAAAATTCTCCCTCATCGAGCATCTTGGTATGCACAACTGGGATCCTTTGAACAAGAACCCATCCTGAATAAGATATTCAACCCACTGGCTTCTGTCTCTGAGAACAGGATTCACACATGCTTCATATGCTTCTCCAAAATATGGATCATTGTGATACATTTCCTTAAGGTGATTAAACCCCAAGGTCTTGATTTGAAATTCCTGCAGAATCAAAATTCTCCTGCTCAATGCATCAACAACCTTGTTAGCATTTACATAAATGTGTTTAATGAGAAAATTGAAATTTTGCATAAACTCTATCAACTTAGCATGTTTCTGGTTTAATTTTTCATGTTTGGTTATGAATTTCAAATCATGATTATCGTTATACAAAACAAACTCCTTTGGTACAAGATAGTGCCTCCATTTCTTCAATGCTTGGATTATGGCATATAAATCATTTTCATACGTCGATTACTTATTTTTAGCTTCTTTCATCTTCTCGCTGAAATATGCAACAAGGAGGTTGTCTTGACTTAATATTGCTCCAATTGCAACTCCACTTGCATTGCATCTTACCTGGAACGTCTTTCCGAAATCTAGAAGAACCAGAATTGGTTGTTTAGTTATCTTCTCCTTCAATATGTTGAAGCTCCTCTCACAATCTTATGTCCATTTGAAATACTTGTGTCTTTTCATCACTGTATCCATCATCTGAGCACTAATCCCACTAAAATTACTAATGAAATTCCTGTAAAAACTTGCTAACCCATGGAATCTTCTTACCTCAAAGACATTCCTTAGTGACGACCATTCTTTGATCTCTTTCACCTTTTCGGGATCCATCTTCAACTAATTTGAGGAAATCACAAAACCCAAATATATGAGCTTTGTCCTCAAGAAAGATGACTTTTTTCAGGTTAATTAACATCTTCACTTGATGTAGGCTCCTCATTACCAATGCTAAATGTCTCAAGTGTTCCTCCTTACTCTTGCTAAACACTAGTATATCATCTAGATACACAATCAAAAACTTACTAATGAAATCCTTTAATACTTCATTCATTAGTATCATAAAATTAATAAGGGTGTTTTTTAAGCCAAACGACATAAAAAACCATTCATACAACCCCTCATTCGACTTGAATGTTTTTTTTCCACTCATCGCCTTCTGTCATCCTAACCTGATGATATCCACTTTTCAAATCTATTTTTGAAAAATAGTTGGCTCCACTCAAGAAATTCATCAGGTCGTCCATCGTTGGTAATGGAAATCTATATTTGATGGTGATTTTATTTATGGACCTCGAGTCCGTACACATTCTCCATCCTCCGTCCTTCTTTGGTTAATACAGTTGGTATTGCATATGGACTCAATATTTCTCCGACCAATCCTTTGTCTAACAACTCTTGAACTTGTCTTTTCACTTCCTCATTCTCTTGACCTGTCAACTTGTACATTTATTTATTCGGCAGGCTTGCTCCTGGTATCAAGTCAATGTGATGACTGATGCTTCTGGTAGGTGGCAATGATTTTGGAAACTCATCCACTATAATATCAACAAAATTCTCTAGTATCTCCTAAACTTCCTCAGGAAAATACTCCAATGATAACCCTTGGTTTCCTCACTATATAAAACTATATCTCTTGTCCCTTCTTTAATTTGTTCAGGAGTTCCTTCCCACTCAGGAGAGGTATACTTGCATTGGCTTCATCTTTCACCTTCTTTTCGTCAATTAGAGACAACATGTGTGTCCTACCATTGTTCTCTAGGGTGTATGTATTCCTCCTCCCATCATGAATAACATTTATGTAATACTTCTAGGGTCTTCCCAACAAACAACAACAAACATACATAGGAATTACATAACATAGGATCTCATCTCTATATCCTCCTATTTTGAAATTAACCAGGCATTGTTGAGTAATTGTTACCTGATGACCTTTCTGCAACCATGATACCTTATATGGTGTCGGATGTGTGGTCGTCTCCAGCTCAAACTTTTCCACCATATCTATGGATACTAATTTGTCAGTGCTTCCACTTTCAATTATCATCTTGCAAACTATGTCCTTCATTTTCCAAGTTGTCCAGAACAAATTGTTCCTTTGTACTAGTTTTTCAATTTATGGCTCTTGCTTCAAGAGAACACTCTTCATCATAAAGGACCTTCCATCCTCTGGACCTTCTGTCTCAACATCCCACTTCCTTTATTATTAGATGTGAGCTTCACCTCCTTTCTTTCTCTCGGGACAATCACAAGACATATGTCCTATCTTTCTTCACGCATAACACCTTACTTCTCCTTCTCTGCCTCTTCCTCTTCCTATGGGAAAATAACTTCTACCACCACTATGTCTTCCTTGAGAACTTCCTCCTCTCTCAGAGTGACTATGTTGTTTCTTCGCCTCATCCTTGGGCTTCTGGGTCTTCTCCTAGGAAACTCCTTTTCCTTTGTTCAATATTCGACCTCTGTTTTGTTGACTCTGCTTCCTAGTCAACTTCTCTTCGGATTTTAGCACCATCTGATATGCGTCCTCTATGATCCTAATTTTTTCCATGCTTATTTCATCTTGGATATCACAACTCAAGTCGTTAATGTATTTGGAAACTTTCTCTTTGTCCCACTCTCTCTGTCCAACTATAATATTCAATTTGTAGAACTCTTCTATGTACTCTTTCACAGTCAATCATCTTTGTCTCAGATTTTTCATCCTCTTGAATAGATTTATCTGGTAATCCTTGGGAATGAATTTATCCTTCAACTTGGCTACCCTTTGATTCCAACTCTTGATCTTTTTTTTTCCTTTACTCCTCCTTTCAGCCTGCAGTTCATCCCACCACAATGTTGCATGTCCTTTTAGTCTAGTGACAGGATGTCTCACCTCTTTCTCCTCTTCGACATCCTGATAGTCAAAATACTTATCCATCTCTTGTATCCAATCAAGAAATTCCTCCGTGTATAAATTTCTTTCATACATAGGGATGTCAATATTCTCTCTGGCACTAATTTTTTTTTTT
>SNQJ01S0045353.1:37469-52075 GCA_010110895.2 Picea sitchensis | reverse complement strand
ACACAGGCTCCAACCTGTATAACAGAGAACACTTGTTCTCCCTAGCACCACCCTGCCACCCTGGTTTCTCTGGCTACAACCAGATGGAAGCTACAACTTCCTGTGTTCAAGCTCCTACTTGAATCTTCGAGGACAACAGTCCTCCCAAGCACCTCCCAAGCACCCTAAAATATTTAAGAATGAATACACAGACAACTACACAGATAAATCAGTTATACCAGTCTTTTCCTGTTCTATAAGTCTGATCTTCTTCAAACTATTCTGCAATTCTTCTCTTCCTCTGTCTGTTCAGCAGGTCTGCTCTGCATCAACTTTTTCTGTCATTCTGCTCTGCTTCAACTTGCTCTGCATTTAATCTCACTCTGCACATGTGTTCAAATTCATTCTGCGCATCCTCTCCTTTTTCCTTTCTTACAGTTTCATTCTTTTTCCTCCAAAATAGCCAACTCAACACAGTCTCGTTCATCTTCTTTTATACACACGAACACGACGGTTCCACTTCACCTTCCCTCAGCCGAAACAAAAACACATGTCCTAGCAACTGAAATGCTAATTGAATCGTAATCATGAGTCCGTTTTTGTTTAGCAGATTCGTAACTGAGGAGTTACATGTGTGTGGAAGAACAGTAACCCTCCGATCACATTCAAGCTTTATTCGCACTGTTGGATGATCTTTATCATTCTTTGCCTTTAAATCGGGTTTCGGCATTTCGGCATTCCTTTGCCCAAGTTTCTCAACACTTTCACATCGCGATCTCCGAAACTCCGAAATGGAGCTTATCTAGGCTGACTCCTTCTCTTCCCGTGACCAAGGGCTGTGACCACAGTTTTATGCGAAAGGAGCTTTCGCGATTTCGCATATCACGAATTCGTAATTCCTTATGTTCAATGTTCCTGTCACCTCCAAATCCCGATTTGCGAAATTCTATAAGGAATTCAAATCAACGGTCCAGATCATTTCTTGATCTGACGGTTACTATTACATTGCAATTTCGCAATATATGTTGCATAGTTTCTTCTGCCTCTCCATATCGCGATTCGCGAAACTCCAATAAGAGATTAGATCAACGGTCCAGGTCAGATCTTGTCTCAACGGTTGCGATTGAATCGCAATATCGTGTATCGCGATTTCGGAAGTCTCGTTGCATTTGTTCACTTGCCACTCCATGTTGCGATCCCCGAAACTCCGACACGGTCTAGAATCAACGGTCCAGATCAAAGCCTGATTTGGCGGCTCAGATTACATCGCGATTTCGCATATCGCGATATTGGAGTTCTCGTCACATTTATTTACTTGCTACTCCATGTTGCGATCCCCGATTCTCCGACACGGTCTAGAATCAACGGTCCAGATCAAAGCCTGATCTGACGGCTCAGATTACATCGCGATTTCGCATACCGCGATATCGGAGTTCTCGTCACATTTATTTACTTGCTACTCCATGTTGCGATCCCCGATTCTCCGACACGGTCTAGAATCAACGGTCCAGATCAAATTTTAATCTGACGGCTCAAATTATATCGCGATTTCGCATATCGCGATATCGGGATTCCTGATGTCAATAATATTTGACATGTCCAACTCTCAATCCTCGATTCTCCGACAAGGACTGTAAACTATGGTTCAGATTCATTTTGGATTCAATGGTTACGATTGAATCGTGATCTTGTTGCAATCTGTCTGATACAAACCCATCAATGACAATAACTATTCGTTGTCTGCAAACTTGCCATCAATGACAACAACCAGATCTTGTTGCAATCTGTCTGATACAAACCCATCATTGACAATAACCATTCGCTGTCTGCAAACTTGCCATCAATGACAACAACCATCAACACGCATTCACTGCTTGTTCAATATTTGCCAACATGCCTCACATGCTAACCCTTGCATAGTGCATTGTTTCCTTAGCATCTTAAGATTAGAATTCCCTCTAACCTTAACAAATTAAAATTAACTCCTAGAACCTAACTTTAACACATCTAGTAACTAAGGTCTACCCCCTTTGGCTTCCCTAGGAGTAAGCCTAGATAGAAGAGGTTCCGGTCAAAGTGACAACGTGGGCTGTGAACCTAGCTATTGTGCCTCCACAGACACAGTAAGCCGGACTTATCTCACGTTTGCAAGTGTGCATAAGGACGGCAACAGGTTGTTCAATGTAAACTTCTTCTTCAAGTTCCCTATTCAGAAAAGATGATTTTACGTCCATCTGATATACTTTAACATTTTGGAGCATGCATAAGCTAAAAGTAAACGGATTGCTTCCATTTTGGAAACTGGGGCAAATGTCTCTTCAAAGTCGATTCATTCAATCTGTGCATATCCTTTACATACCAATCTAGCTTTGTTCCTTGTAACCTATCCATCTTCATTCAATTTATTGCTGAAAACTCATTTTGTGTCGATCACATTCTTATTCTTTGATCTTGTAACCAATTCCTAAGTGTCATTTTTCTCTATTTGATCAAATTCTTCATCCATGACCTTATTCCAAAGTTCATCCTTGCTGGCTTCTTCAAAGCAGTTTGGTTCAATTGTAGATAAGAGTGCTAGGTGTGTTTGTTTTGGTGAATGGATTTTTTTTCTAGTCTCAACTCCTGCATCTTTGTTTTCAATAATCTGATCTGAAGGATGATTCTTCTATACTCGTTTGCTAGGTTTCTTTGGAGATACTTGTTGAACTTGCTCTTCTGCTTTTGTCGGATTTTCTTCATCTTCCTCTTCCTCTTCTACTTCTTTTTCATCTTCTGTTTCTTCTTCGAAAGGTTGTTCCATTGATTCATTTTCTTCTGCCTGTTTCATTAATTGTTACGTTGATGCTTTCCACAATTTTGTTCAATCTTAGATTGTAACACTTGTATGCTTTCCTTATACTTGAGTAACCAACAAGTACTCCTTTGTCCACACGAGAGTCAAACTTTCCCATTCTGCCATCTTCTCTTTTGATGTAGCATCTGCTTCCAAAAACTTTGAAGTGCTTCACATTTGTTGGTCTTCCTTTCCATAGCTCGTATGGAGTTTTGTTAGTGTTGTTTCTGAACATTACTATGTTTTAAATGTGAACTGTTGTATGCATTGCCTGTTTCCAAAAAATATCTGTCAATTTGTAATCCATTAGCATTATTTGAGCGATTTCCTGTATAATTATCATCCATTATGATAATGTTCCTTTGTCTCTGAACCATTCTCTGAACCAATTTATGAATCCATGCTCTCGTCCACTATCATATATCTATCCAGATTCCAAACCTGCTAAGTGTTCTTACGAATCCATCTCTGTTCATACTGTCCAAGACTTTACTTTTGCAACTGTCCATAATGCTAACCCATTTATCATTATACTATCAAACTGTACTTCTTCTAACTGATTTCTCTGAATCTGTCTTCTCAAACTCTGCAAGCTGCTCGAAGGATGGTTCTTTGGTTTGTCACAACTATCGTATAGAATCCCCCTGTCTAATATTCATATTACTTGGGAGTCTCTAAGACGGATGACTCAGAACAATTCCTGCTCTGATGTGTATTCATCATCATCTTCATTGGTAGGTTCATCATCATTTTCATGGGTAGATTCATTATCTCTCTGAGCTCTGACTTCTTTCTTTCTGTCTGTGGATTCATATTTCACTGCAATGCGTGAAAGTACAATCTCTTGAACCTATTCCTTATTTACTTGCCCTTCCTTTATTTAAGTTATTTTCCAAACCTTTCTGTATCTAACATCTTTCTTTTTTTCTGTAGAATTTTCTTCATCTCGTTTTATTGCCAATCTTGCGATCTCTGGTACCTGGTCTTTGTTCACTTGTTCTTCTTGTTTTGTTATCCATACTTTCTTATATCTGATATCAGTATTCTATTTCATGGAAGTATCGATCATGCTTTTACAATCACTGGCTATGTGTCCATAGTTATGACATTTGTAACACTCAATGTTACGTGCGGTCACATAGGCACTTCTTGCTTGAACATTTCTTTTATAATCCCTGCAATCTACAACCTTATGTCCAAAGTTAGTACAATAAAAACAATGACCATAAAATAAATTTGCATACCTCGGAGTGAATGATCTTCTTTGTGGCGTAGTCCTTCTGAATTTTTGTTTTGACTGATCATGATCATGATTGAAGCTTCTTTGTGTCTTGAACATGGATGGTCCCCTTGAAGATGTATCTTTAATAATTTTCTTAGATTTTGGTTGACCATGATTCCTTCCTTTGAGTACTTCTGCATAACTCTTTCTATTTTCTTCATTCTTATATTCTAGCAACCTAGAGTGCTTCTCTATAACTGATGTGGATGTTTCTGTCTCTTCAACATTCGTGTTGAGCTTGGTGATTTTACTTCTCAATGTGACAACTTCTTTAAGCTTCTCAACCTCTTTTTCTTTCTTCATTATCTGAGACTTCATGATTTCTTCTGTTCTTTTCGCTTCTTCAAGCTAAATTTTTAATGTGATTATTTCTTCTTCAAGTCCTTTCTCTTCTTGACCAAACTCGGCCTCAAGCTGATTTAGATCGTTAGTTCTTTCCTTAAGATGATCTGTCAATATCTTCTCTCTCATTTCTGCTTCTTCCTTTTGTGCTGCTATGTTGGTTTCCAAACACTGCTTTTGATATTCAAGATTTTCTTCGATCTTTCTGGCTTCTTCTAGCTGAGTTCTTAAGTTCGCGATGACCTGTTGAGCTTCTTAAAAAATGTGAACACTTTCCTTTTGTTTCGTTAATTCTTTCTTGAGTGAATTGTTTTCTTCTCTTAGTTCATCTAAAGCACTAATCAATTCTTCTTCAGAATTGTTTTCCTTTTCAATTATTTTTCCTGTCTCATTTCCTTCATGACATTCTATTTCAAGATGTTCACGTTTTTCACAATTAACACAAAACAACATACCTTTGGTGATTATGTACTCTTCATCTTCTGAATCTTTTTGACATGGTTAACATAATTCTTCTTTATTTGTATCTGCATCTTCTTTGACATTTTCTGGATCTGTGATGGGT
Source organism: Picea sitchensis (assembly GCA_010110895.2). Lineage (NCBI taxonomy): Eukaryota > Viridiplantae > Streptophyta > Pinopsida > Pinales > Pinaceae > Picea > Picea sitchensis. Next base: position 47,074 of record SNQJ01S0045353.1, on the reverse strand, counting down.
GAAGAATATATGTCATGTAACTTATCCCAAAGTTCTTTTTTTGATGAACATTTACCCACCTTTTTCTCTTACTGGATTAGGTAATCCTTCCCAGATGAAATCCATTGCTATTTTGTTATTCTTCCTCAATTCCTTCTTGGCTGTAGTCTTTGCCCTTTTTGAACTATCATATCCTGTAACAACTGATAGCCAAATATAATGTCCCTGTGCATGTAAAAATACTTTCGTCCTTATGCTCCACATCTCATACTTAAAATTATTCTGACCATTAAACATTAGTATTCCATTCTCAGAATAATCCATGATCTCCTTCCAGTGGTTAAACTATTTCCTTAAGGAACCGGCTCTGATACCAATTGTTGGATTACTGAGAGGGGGGGTGAATCAGTAATAGAGCAATATAATCCTTTTTAACCATATAATCCAAGTGTTATATCAATGAAGCATTATCATCCAATAACTGAAGAGTAAATAAGTAATGAACAAATGAACAAACATACACATACACAGTACACCAGTGTTTTATGTGGAAACCCAAATCGGGAGAAAGCCATAGAATGTTTTTTCTTATATGTCTTGAAGAATTACAATCATTGGAAGCACCAACTTCCTTTGTTTTCCAGCTGCAATTCGAAGGAGGCTCCAACCCCCTAGTTTCTCAGGCTACAACCTGAGGGAAGCTCCAACCCCCCAATTCTCTGGCTACAACTAGAAGGAGGCTACAACCCCCTATGTTCTTCGGCTACAATCGTAAGGTGGCTACAACCACCCGTCCTTGCCCCGTCCTGCCACACTGAAGTAGAAGTAGAATGATGGAACCACTGTCAACCTGTCACTGTGAGATATACCGTTGTAAACTTGTACCAATAAATCTGAACCATGCATCAACCTGTAATCAACCTGTACCATAAACAAGTGCATCAACCATTCACCAACCTGTACCAAATAACCTGTAATCAACCTGTACCATAAACAAGTGCATCCAACCATGTACCAAGTATGTACCAATCATGTGTCAACTACTCATCAACTATGACTTATCAATATGTACCGACATCATCAATTATACACCTCATGTATGTGCCAACTCATCAACTACTTGTCTCAACCATGTACTCAACATGTACCTCAACCAAAAGCCCTCATCAATTTCATCATCCAAATCTGATTTGTAGCTATGTAATAGACCTGGTGTATATGATCACATTCCTGCAAACCTTCCTTAACTTTAACAAGAAGAGACTGTTATCCCCAATATCTAGGGATAACTAGGAGATCATGTCTCGAGGCCCACATGGTCCTAGACATGGAGTACCGAGAGCAGGAGCGACCTGAGCATGGTCCTGGAGGACCCAGATGCAGAAGGCGAGGCTTGACACGAGCATGGTCTGGGATTACATCTTCTTCTTCGGCCGGACTTGTCACTTGATGATACCGACCCCTCCATCACTACGGCAGGCATTCCCGAGAAAAGGTTCTTGCTCCATGAGGTAATTGATGGGGTATCATGGTATGTGTCGCATTTTGATTATTATAACCTTCTTATGTATGCATTAGATCTCTTTCATTTGGATAAGCTGCTTGGATCTTACACTAATCTACTTGACCCTGTTGGGGTAATTGATGGGGTGGCTTAGCAAGTTGAGTATTCATGGGTTTGGTTAGCCACCAAAGGGGTTTGAAGAACCATCGTTAACCCCTCATATTATCACTTTTTCACATTAAAACCCGATCATCTATCCCATTTCCCTAGTCTAGCCTTTAGGATGACCATCCGGGGTACATCTTGTCTTGTGGGAAGAAGGGGCTAAAGGCCCAGGGTAAGCGGTGAGTAAAAGATAAAAGCCATAGGAAGAATTAAAACCTAGAGATGCTTAAGCGGGGATCCCCTAGAAGGCAATAAAGGCCTCTCATAAGAAACCGAAGGACCCTAAGAAAATGATAGAAAGTGCAGAAGACCCTAGCCAAGTGGGAGGTCTCATCACGAGCCGGCCCATTATGTTCATGAGTATTTATAGGTATGACATTGCCTGTCGAGTTACCAAGCGGGCGGTAACCTTTAGTTTGCATGGCCAAAGGAAGGGGTCTCACGAGCGGCCCTCTCATTTCTGAGATACCGATTAATTGGCTGCTAATGGAAATTTCTGGCCACCTATCCAAGGCATTGTCCTCTTTGTCAAAGCCTTGTGGCAAAATACAAATAAATAAAGAGAAGGAGCCAATAGGGGCTTGGAAGAAATGCATCCATGGCGGGTGCGGCTAAGCCTCCTACAAAGGCACCCTGGACAACCCACCCGACCCTAGGTGGAGCTATGACTAGACATCCCTAAAAGCCACCTCCCGTCACTACACATGGTTTGAATAACCCTTTGCGAGACTTTCCATTCTTATGGTTATTAGCCCAATAGGTTGCCCTTTACGTTGCTTTGATTTTGTATAGTGGGCTTGTGTAGGGTCTTTGAATATTAGAACTTGTTAGAGATGTTATGCATATATTAGATAAATTTAATAATGAAATGTGATTTGCATTGCCATGATGTTTTGGACTAATGAGCCCCACGGGTATGCTTTGATAATGCGAGGACCATGCCCGTGAATGATGCAATGGATGTCGGTGCACATGGGAGATGATCGATTCCCGGACCTCCATGGAACTGAAGAGTATCGGATGGGCGTTGGGATGGCCCGGATGGCGGAGACGGTTATTGTGAGCCTTTGCGAGGAAGAAGGGCGCCCTCATCGGGGCGTTTTTGACATAGGTGTGGCTTATGGGGATGCGATACAGCGGATGGGCGTGGACCATGATGGGCCGAGGGGCATACACCGGTGATGTTGGGCGACTTCCGGGACTGCGTGGCGACCTAGTTAGGCTTGTTTGTACGTGTGACATGATGATCTTTGGAGACGGGGAGGGGCAGCGTTTTGCTCATTTGGTGGTTGTCATGCCCTAAGAGGGCCGACGTCTCCCTTTAGGGGCTTAGCGTCTCTTATTTTTTGGCATTTTAGCATGTGAAAGTGACAAATAATTAAAAAAGCTGACTGATAGCCTTGTAGGCTATTTTATTGACCTATTTGTAATTGAAGGTCAAAAGTATCATATAAATAGAGGATGTTTTCCCTCTTTTTAGATCATAACATAACTTGCTCTCATTTGAGAGAGACTACTCTTTAACTCTTGTCTTGGATTTTTTGTCTCTTGGAGGTGATAAGCGCAACTTCATGAAGGTGTTATTTCTTGAGTGAAGTGGTGCTATATGCTATTGGAAGGTTACAACTAGGGTATGGATTAATATCTCTTCATGATCTTATGGAGTGTTTTCTTCAAAGCTTCTTGATTGAATAGTTGTGGTCTAACATTTACATTCATTGTTATCTTGTTGTATTGATTTAATCTTTGAAACCCTAGAGTCTACACACAAGTAGGTCGAGACTTCATGTCCCCATAGCATAAACCTTTAACCATTGGATTTGAGAAGGTTTAGCCTAGCTTGTACCACTAAACCTCTTTTATCTTGGCTAGTTTTGGGTTTGAATTGAAGAAAGAAGTGACCCTAGGCCTAATTAAGTTACACCTGAGGGTTTGCCTAGGGTTTAATGAAGCCTTGTATTGAGCAACACTTTTCAGCCCTAGATTTATCCCTTACAAGCTAGCCGTTTTGCCAAGAAAGTCCTAGGGAGGATTGAAGCACTAGGCCTAGCTTTAGCTACCCTAGGTAAGCCTTTTCTCTTTAGGGTTAGGGTTAGTGGCCTTTGCTTTGTAACACCATTAAACCCTAGGCCTCTTGTCCCCAGGTTTGAACTCCTTCCTAAACCATTAGCTACACTCCTTTTGACTCCATTAACCCAAGGCACTAATCTAGAGTTGATTTCTTGAAGCTTGTTATGCCTAGAAACTTTCAAACTACTTAAAATCTGCAAACCCTACTAACCTCATTCAACCTGGAAGTAGTGCTAGGACCCAACCCTAAGAGGGATGGCAGTGAGGCCTATTTTGAAATTTTGCTTGGATAGAAGGTGCATTATCTTCTTGTTTGTAGCCGTGGAGTTGGGTGCACTTTTCTTCAGTTGAATTTGTCAAAGCGTCCACTTTGGCTAGCTAACTGCGAGAACACCAAAGTTGTATAGCTGTGGCGTCATACATCATTAGAACTCTTGTTTGGACCTTGAATGTTTTGACTTTGTCACTTTCCTTGATTAGTCTTGAGCTTTTGGCTTTTGTGAGATTGATGGTGTAACGTTGGATCTTTCCTCTCAAAATTGACTTGTTACGACAGAAGCGGCGTCATACTTATGGTATTTGCAACAAAATTTATATGGGGGCTTGTTGTCCCGATGTCTAGGGATAACTAGGAGATCATGTCTCGATGTCCATAGGTTTTAGACATGGAGTATTGAGAGCATGATTGGCTTGAGCATGGCCCTTGAGGGGCCCATCTTTTCTTCTTCTGACCGGACTTGTCCTGCCAGCGGTACCAACCTCCATCACTACCGGCTGGGCTTTGCATGAGAAAGGCTCTTGCTCCATGGTAATTAGTCGGTATCATGGTATTAGTAATACATTTGATCATTATAACCTTCTTGTGTACATTAAGATCTCTCTCATTTTTAGGATGGTGCTTGGATCTTACACTAATCTACTTGACCCTTTGTTGGTGATTGATTGGGTAGCTTAGCGGTTAATTGTTCATGGGTTTTGGTTAGCCACCAAAGTGGTTTTGAAGAACCATAGATGGATTCCCCTCATATATATCATGTACATGTAAAACCCGGCACAATCATCCCATTCCCCTAATACGGCGTTAGGATGACCGCGTTGAGGTACATCTTGTCTTGTGGGAAGAAGGGGCTAAAAGGCCCGGGGGGTAAAGCAGTTGGTAAAGATAAAAGCCATAGGAAAGGAAGTAAAACCTAGGAATGCCATGCGGGGGATCCCCTAGAAGGCAATAAAGGCCTCTCATAGCAAAGCCGAGGGACCCTAAGAAAATGATAAATAAATAGAGGTGCAGACCTAACCAAAGGAAGGGATGGGAGGTCTCATCACGGTGACCCATTATGTTCATAGGTATTTAGCGGTATGACATTGCCTGTCGGTCGCAAACCCCAGAGGCGTGACCTTTGATTTGCATGGCCAAAGGAAGGGGAGTCTCATCAGGCGATACTCTCATTGCTTGAAGATACTAGTGGAGTAGCGGCTATTGACTCGGCCACCTAATGAGGCGGTGTCCTCTTAAGTCAAGGCTTCTAGCAAAAATGAAAATAAAAGAAAGATAAGGCAATAAGGTTTCCGAGGGAAAAGCTGCATCCATGACGGGTGCGGCTCGCCTCCTACAAAGGCACCCAGGGCGACACCAATAAGAGTCTGACTATGACTAGACATCCCTAAAACCACATCCGTCACTATACATGGTTGAATAACCCTTTGAGGAAACTCTCCATTTCGTGGGTATTAGCCCAATAGGTTGCCCTTTTGGTTGCTTTGGCTCGCTATAGTGGGTTTGTGTAGCGTCTTTGAGCTCTTAGAAGATTTGTTAGGGATGTTATGCGCCATATTGATAATAATTTTAATGATGAAATGTGATTTACATTGCCATGATGTCTAGAACTGATGAGCACCTGGAGGGCGAAGCCTTTGATGTCCAGGACCATGCGTGAGGGCCAGTGCAGGAAGGATCGGTGCACATGGGGAGATGATGGATTTGGACCTACATGGGCTGAAGATCCCACTAGATGGGCGTTGGGATGGCGGTACGGGCGGGGGGTTTGTGATGAGCCCTTGCAGAGAGAAGAAGAGGGGCGCCATCATCGGGGCGTTTTGGCATAGGTCATGACTTGTGGGGATCTCGACCCACAGGAGATGGGACATGGACCTTGATGAATGAGGGCGCCACCAGTGCTAGTTGGACGTTTTTTGGAGCAGATGGCAGTGTGTCTGGTTTGTTTGGCACACATAGCAGGTTTTAGGAGCCCCAAGGGGGCCAACTTCTGGCTTACTGGATGTTGATTTTGCCCTAAAGGGGCCAAGGTCTCCCTTTAGGGGATTGACGCCTTCATTTTTAGCTCATATTTTGGCATTTTAGCATGTAAAGTGACAAATGATTAAAAGCTGTATTGTTAGCCTTGTCGGGTATTTTATTGACCTATTTGTAAATTAAAGGTCAAAGTATTGCATAAATAGAGGATGTTTTCCCTCTTTTGGATGGCAACGCTCTCCTTTACGAGAGAGACTTTTTAGCTCTTGTTCTTTTGTTCTTGTCTCTTGGTGTAAAAGCAACCTCTTGGGAGAGTTAATTTTTTTGGCAAGGGAGTGGTGCTCTGTATGCTGTTGGAGGAGTTTACAACTAGGGAATGGTTGAAATGCTTCTTCTTGATCTTGTAAGTGTTTTCAGTAAGAGCTTCTTGAGTGAATGGTTGTTGTTTTAACATTTGCATTTATTGTTATCTTGTTGTTATTTGCTTAACTTTCCGACTAGGGAGCCAACACACAGAGTAGGTGTGGCTTTATGTCCCCATGGCATGAGCTTATAGCCATTGGTTTGAGAGAAGGTCTAGCCTAGCCCTTGTAGCTACACTAGCCATCTCTTGTCTTGAGCTGGTTTGAGCATAAATTGAAGAAAGAAAGTGATCTCTTAGGCCTAATTAGAAGTTTACACCTAGGGTTTACTTCTAGGGTTATGAAGCTTGTGATGAGCAACACTTTCAGCCCTAGATCACAATAGCTAAGCTAGCCGTTTTGCCAAGAAGGTCTTGGGAGAGGGTAAAGCTCTAGGCCTGTAGCTACACCCTAGGTAAGCCTTTTTCTTCTTAGGGTTTGGGTTTGTGGCCTTGCCATGTAACACCATCAAACCCTAGCTCTCTTAATCTTTAAGTTTGAATCCTTCTAAACCATTAGCCATTTCTCCATTGACTCCATTAACCCAAGGCACTAATTTTAAATTTCTTGCTTGAGCTTATTATGCCTTAACTTCTCTCAAACTATCTTTAATTTGCAAACCCTAACTAACCTAGCGTCTAACCTAGCTAGTTTTAAGACTAACCCTAAGTTGACAGCGTTGGCCTTAAATGAACTTTTGCTTGGATAGAAAAGGTGTGACCTTGTCTTCTCATCATAGCCCGTGGAGTTAAATTGTATTTTCTTTGGTTAGTTGTCAAAGCGTCCACCATTGGCTAGCTAACACAGAACACCAAAATTATATAGAGGTATGAAGCGTCACATGCTTAAATAACTTGTTATACCTCTGGCGTTGTGACTTCATTCATCCATTTTGATTGACATTGGAGTTACTGTAGTAAATACGTAAGCTAAATCGTAAAACGTTTTGCTCTTTGTCTCTCTTTTGATCTATTGATTAAAGTGACGTCATACCTATTGTAGCAACAATATATAGGTGTGACGTCAGCAACATTGTGTATGAGCTAAATTGGAATATTTTTTGCATTGATGATATGATACAAAGTCTAATATTGAACATTGAATGCTTATTACCTTTTATGCTTTGTTGAAGAAGTGATACAAGTTGTTTACCTTTGTTTAGCAATCATTAACCGTCAACAATTGCATTTAGTATATATTCTTTTGAAGATAGTCATTATTGATTTCATGGAAATTACTAACCAACTGCAAGCACATTCTAGTTCTCTTTGTTTTGTCTGTAAAACGGGTGCATCATCGGTGGTCTTATCTCTTTGACTATATCTATTGAAGATGACAATGTGCACTAAAGGGTTTCCTTGACTTAGCCTTTACCCTTCTTTTCTTCTTGATTACCTTAGGGCTTCTCTGGACTTGCCCTCCTAAATAGAAAGAGCTCTACATCCCGGTGGCAGGTGGGTGGGAAGCTCTGTTCTGCGCTTGATTTCAAATACGACTCAAGCTCTTGGACCTTTCCGACAAACCGTGCGATGACATTTTGGCGTCCACTCTTTGATAACTGCTTATACACGCAGCGTTGTGATATTTGCTAGCAAGCTCTATTGTTTGACTTTGGGTTAATAATTGCATCCCTAATCTAATCTAACAAAACGTTTTACTAAATTGTCATGTGTTGACCTAAATGAATGCTTGGCGTCATACCTACTATGAAACATTCATGTGTTGACCTAAATGAATGCTTGACGTCATACCTACTGCAGAAACATTATAGGTGACGTGGCAGTTATATGTATATGAGCTGATTTGACATTGCATTAATGATATGATACAAAGTTTGATTGTACACATTGAATGCTCTTAATATACTTGTTGAAGAAGTGACATTTTCCTTTTGATAATCATTGACTTCATCAACAATTATATTTATTTATTGCTCATATATTGATTGAAAGATAGTCTTGAATGCCTTTGAAGTACTAACCCACTGCAAGCACATATTCTAGCTTTGTTGTCTTGTCTCGCAAACAGGTGCATCATCAGTGGTTTCATTCTTTGACTATCTCTCTTGGGCAGCAATCTGTGGAAGGGGTTTTCCTTGACTTGACCTTTACCTTTAGCCCTTCATTAAGCCAGATTGCCTTAGGGACGTCTCCCTTGGACTTGCCCTCCTGAATAGAAAGAGCCCCCCATCGAGGTGACAGTGGGTGGGGAGGCTCCTGTTACGCCGGTTTCAAGCCTTGACTCAAGCCCTTGGACCTATCCTACAAACCGTGCGATAACAGAGACTAGCATTTTCATCAAACTTTTCTTTAGTCTCGCTCTCGCATGCCTAGTTTTGGATTAGTCAACAACCTTAATTTGAAGTAATCATAACTTTGTACCTGTAATGTATAAAGATCTGAAACTGATACACAATGTTCTTCAGTGTGTTTTATGCAATTCCTCCAGGTGTCACTACTTGGATCCTCTCAGAAAAGGAGTTATAGCAAAAATGGCATACCTTGTTGAATTCTGGCTTATTCTAGAGAGCGACCTTGTAGAGTGTGCCCCACACGGAATATTTGTTGAATTGATATGAAACTGTTACACAACATACTAGAAACTGTACCCTAACCAACACATTTGGTTTCACTGAATTTGGATCTGTTATGAAGAAGTTATGACGTTTTTACTCGAAACACCTGTTTTTGACTAGTTTCAGGACTAGCCACAAACCCTATTTTCCACGGATTGTAACTTCAAAAATACAATGACCCACAAGTTGAGTTTTTTACCACAGATACTTGGATATGTTTTCTCAATGGCATACCAATTTCACGGTCTGAATCATTATAGAAAAACAGTTATAGCGAAAATGGTGAGATGACCTGTAAATAACATACCTTAGAAAACACCATCAAAAGAATTTATCCTTCCTTGCATTTCGCCCTTCTTTTCTTCACCTTCCCTTATAATTTCAGTTTAGATATCCTTGGTTACCTCAGACACCTATAGATATTCAATATGCTCAAGTGTGATTAAAATGAGAGAGCCTTGCCTCTTATTTATACTCTCCAAGTAGCTTCCTTAAAAACATCTTCTAGGTCACTTGGCCCCACTTTTCTTATTTTAGGGTTAACCCACTTCTAATTTCTCCACGAAATTTATTATTGAAATAATTTATTTTGTATTCACTTTGAATTATAATACACTCATTACTTCACTTTATTATTTACCTTTTAAAATCTCTTAAACC